>DWON01002843.1:0-19484 GCA_018251015.1 Phocides pigmalion okeechobee
TCATAGTGCATGCTTTGAAATATATACCATTATACATTGTGGTGGCGGATTGTTGCAAAGTAATTTTAATAACAACTATATAGTACCTAAAATAATTTACATGAAAAAGTACTCCACTTGTACAAGCATATAATAAAGGTACAAACGTATAACGTAGGTACAAGCATATAATAAATAAACAATCGGTTAAATATCGGTTATCGGTTAAATATAATTATAGAAATCGGTTAAAATAGAAGATACGACATGGTATTCAAAATCTGAATGGAAAATAGTTAAGCGCTCCAAATTAGCCAGTACAACCTTAAACCCGGCATATTGCGGTACTTGTACGGTAATTGTAGTGAGCAAACTACGTTGTACGGAATTAGTTATAAATTAGGATTCCTGGTAGAACAACCGGACAATAGAGAAGTTTATCTTGAGCTAACTTCCGAGAATTGCGAGGCTTCCCTTCGACGCTCGGTGCAGGGTTGAGTGTAATCACTCAACTCTTGAATATTCTAGCGTCTTGTGTAGCAAAACTAATTGCTACGTTTGTACAACTGACTTCATAAATCTGAATGACTTCACACCATAATTATTATCAGATATCCAGGCTTACAGAAGGCGTATTTATTTAGTTATTCTTTTTTGATCCCATATTTGCTTCCTAACCCATCTTTTTCAAAAAATCAAAATCAAAATCAAACATATAGAATGTATACAAACCTGCTTCATGCCTCACGATTGTTGTCGCTCTTAAGAAAAATAGGGCAGTTGCGCTAAAACAAATGTAGTTTAGAAAAAAAGTTAGCATCGAATCGGACGACATCACCTGAGCACCCCACTCCCATTATATTCGGATGCATCGCGGTACACGGAGCGCTCTCTGTTTCAATAGACTATCCTAGCACTTCCTATTGTCATTTAGCAATATAATTGCTATTGTGATGGTAACGCTAGATTGCTATAATATTTTAATTGAATAAGTCGCTAACTTTATAGTTGGTTAAATCCCTACTGCAGTATCGCTTCTGATGCCCGTAACTTATTTCTATATGCTCTGTTATTATATTCTTATACGAAGTCATAGCCCAACTCTAGATTGTTGATAAATAAACTTTTGCCAACAGCGACGTCAATTTTTAATGAAATATAAGTGGCAAATAAACATACAGTCCATTTGCAGGTAAGTCGCCACAGCATCGACTTTTTTGTACCCAAAGGTAAGTAAACTTCAAGCTAGAAATAGAAGTGGCGCCGGTACCTCGTACAGGTTCTACTAGCTTGTAAAGTCACCAAGTTAAGGTATGTGACCACCACTAACTATGTGTCCATTTTTATTTCTAATAAGCCAGTCAAGAAAACTTAAATTTACAAACCATAGCATGACGTCAAATCATATTTTTCAAAGAATATTTATTATTGAAAAAAAAAACCCTTTAAAACATCTATAATGGTTTTTAGGTATTATAAAACATATTTCCTTATTCTTTTGCATTACAAAACTATGGCGGATTATTTTTATGCACATATATATGAAGCGGCAAAATACGATCCTAATAAAACGCCCCTGAAGCGTCACGTTCCTAGGCTTTCCATTTACGTAATTTATCATAGCTTAACCCAGATCACCCTTTTTCGACGGATTAGCATAAGGTTTGCGTTAAGCCGTTGATTATGGTTCCTATTTTTTATATAACATATAATATGTACGATCTATGCAGACGGCTTCAAATTGAATACTAATATTTGAATAGTAATATTTGAAGAAATGTTTCATAGAAAACTTCAAAATTATATTTTAAGTATACCAATATTTTAAGTAGCATACTTTGCTAAAATCGTTCGATAAATTGGCAACAGCAGCGGCTACAATAAAACCGTTTAAATTCCAAGCTATCCTAATAGAAGTTACATCCTCGCAGCGAATCTATATCGAACGTCTTGAATAAATCCACAACGGTTCCGACGTCCGCTAACTCCCTGCATACGCTGGAATTCGAGCTTTAAATCCGAGGCAAGTTTATGTAAGATCGTGTTTAAGTATCCCACTGGCTACATTGATTGACTTGTTGTTTATGTTAAAATAGTAGTAATCGAACGTGCAATCTGATGTTAAATGGTCACAGCAGTGCATGGACGTCTAGGTTAAACCACAAACAAAATTAAAGTCTTGTCGACGTTTGACTGTTTGATGTCGTGCGATGCTACTCAGAAGTAGCAGAGTCGTTTGTAAGTGTAGCAGGTAAGTTCGATGAAGTTCTTATTAATAGTTGTTCTTAAATATTTTAGTTTACACAATGTTTAAAATAACAAGTCGAAGTTAAAGCGAGCGTCTATAGCGGCTCCTGCAATATTTCTCCCAGGATTTGTGCCGCTGACGATAAGTTTAAATCGTTTCTCCAACTTTCCGACTGAATGGGATGTTTGCGAAACATCTTCTTTATTCGAATGCAATTGGCAATGTATTGTAGAACGAGGAATTTGTTGTGCACTAACTCACTGCTGGAGTCTTTCACGAGTCAATAAATGTTAAAACTTTGACTTAAATTAGCAGATAAGTGCGTAAAATAGCTTCACGTTTTCTGAATTACCAATGGTATATTACCTAATAAAGCAAATGAATATGTACCTGACCTGACGTAAAAAATGACTGCAGCTTATAAATTTCAACAACTGACTTAAAATGCGATTGAAGTCTGATCACAAATAACAGGTGTTAGAAATACATTTTGACCTACATTTTGGGGAAATGCTACTCGCTCTTAAAATCCCCTGTGAAGCAACCCTTATTTCGGTTATAGCGGTGCGGTTACCGGTTATCCTTAGAAGCGACCATCGTAATCCTCAGGAGTAGTAATAGATGCGTTACGTACGAGTTGAGATAGGACTTTAGATCTATTTAACAAGAATCAGGCACGCTCGTTATCCATTCTTCACATATTTTCAATTAGATTATTGTAAGAACAACCGCCAGTGAAACAGGATTTTCACTTAAGTCCTTGTCCAAATTGAAATGTTTCCTGTCAATAACTGAGTAACTAAATTTTACCAAATAAGTTCTGCATTCTTCTAACATAGTACGATTATATATAAATATGGTACTATCGTATTTGAACTATAATTTGTACCTACCTTGACAGTGAAAGTAATATACAGAAAAGTAAAGTAGTGCCTCGGATTCTAAAGGACACCAGAGCCAAAAACCTACTTTTCAGTCGTAGTGTGGCATCAACTTATGACGCATCGGAATGAGATTGCTTCAATTATATAGTCGCACGTAGCTTCAAATTTGCGATAACTCCTACGATAATCATTTAAAATGTATGGTGTAATCGTCATTTAATATTTGCAACAAAACGATTAACTTATTTAATTTGATAAGGATTAATATCGTATCCGTCAAAACAGCTTCCCAATTACCACATTTTTATAAATAATTTTTCTAACATTAAAATGAGCAGGGTTAGAAGGTGGTAGAGCCGTTAGAGCTCGCTCGGGGCGGTACCACCGCCACCCTAATAACCTACCGTAAAGCAACATGTTCTTCATGTATTGTGTTTCTGTTGGGGAGGTGTGGTTGTCGGATACACATTATTGGAGGCGACCATCTTAGTCCTCAAAGTAGGAACGCATCCGCGTTCATCCTTAAATAGAACTTTTGGTCTATTTGAAATTGGACGTGGATGTCCATAGGCTGCAGTGACCACTTAACATCAGGTGTTCTGCATGCCCGTTTCTTACTCTTTCATAATAAAAAGCAAGCATTCTTCAAGGATAGACTATATAGCCTTTGTGGACATTTCTGAATACTCATAAAAAAGGAACAAAGCATCCGTACATTGTTTTGTTACACTTCAAATACTAGGTACAGTTGTACTTAGGTACAAAACTACTACCGATACTAGGTACAGTTGTACTTAGGTACAAAACTACTACAGATACTAGGTACAGTTGTACTTAGGTACAAAACTAGTACAGATACTAGGTACAGTTGTACTTAGGTACAAAACTACTACAGATACTAGGTACAGTTGTACTTAGGTACAAAACTACTACAGATACTAGGTACAGTTGTACTTAGGTTAGGTTAGGTTAGTTGTACTTAGGTACTACGTGGAAACATATACTTTCTTTCCCATTTATAATTTATTGAATTACGGGAATTAATTAAAAATCAGAAATAATCTGACAATACTTGAAAAGTTACGACTGTTGGAGTTGTTAAAGTAAAACAGGCCATGTTTTTCTTTGGCTAACTCCTAAGATGCTTTTAATTAATTTCCTAATCCAACAGACTGATAATAAATTTGTAACCAGCCTGTAAAATATCCAGGATACAAGTCATTACATAAATATTGATTGTAAATTGAAAGAAGTTTAGTTTTAAAAGGTGGGAGAACTATAGTTCGACCGTGGAGGTACTACCATCGCCCTCATAATCTGCCATAAAGCATTACTTGTGTTTCGGTTTAAAGAGGTGCGGTTGCCGGCTAGACTTGGAAGTGAGGCGACCATCTTAGTCCTCGGGAGTAGCAACGTATCTACGTTCGAGTTCAGATAGGATTTCGGTCGTGTTTGTGGTTGTACGTGGATGTGTATGGGCTGCGACTACTCACCATCAGGTAGTTTGCATGTTCGTTTGCTACTATTCTCACATAAAAAAGTTATTTGCTGCTGTTCGCTGAATGAACCTAGTTACAGATCAACAGACATGAGGAAATTACAGGGTTCCTATTCAGTTATTTGGCTCCGGAGCCCGAAAAAAGGGAAGCTATAACTATATAAAAGACAAGGCGAGAGCGAGGGGTGTAAGGTCGAGATTTAATTAAAGCAGTTTCGTTACACTAGTTTTATTTGAAATCGATCTGTTCGACGTCCGCGAAAGTTTTTAATGCAACTCTAAATTTAATTTCAACACTTTTCAAAATCTGTAGATTTGTTGGTGCTTTTTGCGAGTTTCGGTTTTATTGACAGTAATTCACAGTGTCATGGTCATATATATGTGTATATGTGTATGGTTAAAAGTGTAACCACTCTTTACACCTGAATACATTCCAATATAAAAAAACACGTTTCTTAACATAAGTTCGAAATCTATTGAGTGGATCGAGCATTCAATCGTTATTTAATCGATTCCATGAATACATCAATTTCCTTCATGGGTGAAGGAAATTGATAACCTATTCGAAAAAAGCAAACTAAGAAATCTCACTTTCTTCTTTTTTCTCACTATGTTTTTTTCATTTTTTTTTATTGCGAAAGAGTAAGAAACGGGCATGCAGGCCACCTAATGTTAAGTGGTCACTGCAGCCCATGGACAATCTCCAATAGAACAGAAGTTCTATTTAAGAGTGGACGCGGATGCGTTTCTATTCTTGAGGACTAAGATGGTCGCCTCCAATAATGTATATCCGGCAACCACACCTCCCCAACCGAAAGACAATACATGAAGACCATGTCGCTTTACGGCGGGTTATGAGAGTGGCGGTGGTGCCGCCCCGGGCGAGCTCTATCGGGTCTACCACCTTTATATCCATCAAGTTTGTAGTTTAGAAAGTTCCATTGCATATAAATACGAGCATGGTATTGACGTCGATTCTATTATTATTAACTCACTAGTTCCCTTTTTAGCTGCTTGACATCCATTGATGTATGTAATCACTTGTCTAGCAAAGAGTCATTTAGCAGTTTTTCATCCATTTCAAGCAACGCATTCCTCTTTATCATTAGCTAATATCATTTTTACTAGTGTGAGTACTTTTCTTTTCTACTAAGTTAAAGTAAGATACTTTTAAGAAATGTGATTACACATTCCTTTTTATTTTTCACTGGTCACTGTGATGACAAGTTTTGGTAACTTGATCGAGCAGGCAATATAACTTGAAAGTTATTCAAAATATTCCCTAAGTGAACTGGCTGGCATCTTATCTGTGTGTGCTTTAAACATATATAGAGTACTGATTCCCTATGCGCTCGATGCTAAGTTTGCAGGAACCCTATGAAATATAGACAGCTTGAATGTTAATTTCCTTTATTTGTTTAATTTTAAGTCAGGCAACATTTTTATGATGTAAAAAAAAAACTCATATTTTCGTATTAAATTTCGCTATCCGGATATTTTTATATCACACTCTCCGTGGTCAAGTTTTGGGGCATTTTTGCTTCGCTAGAAGCATAAATCTGGAGAACAAAGAGACCGCCACTCGAAATATATCATTTGAGAAGATATAGCGGAAGTGGGACGCGGGAATAGCGTTGATATAAACTTCATGGAGGAAATAAAATTTTGCCTTGGACTTGTACTTTGTAAATGTGCATTATGGAGCCCCTTGATGCTATTTTTTGGGAGATATCAGCTTAATATCAATAAACTATTAACAGTTAGTTTGAGTGTCAAATCTTACGAAGGATTTTGAATTTTAATTTTTAAATAAGGCCACAGATTTTAAAATATTTCCTACAGATTACCTCGTACCTGTCGGGAAACCTACTGAGTACCAATTTCCTTTCGCTCCTTAGAGACTCCTTTTAAGCTCGCTAGCTTCCATACACCGCTGTACATAGTACGACAGTATTAAGAAATGGAATAAGTCTTTCGCATGCGGTTAGACGAAGAATACCTGAATGAAAAATGTCCAAAGGAGATATATGTTTGCACATAAAATTGGAAATGAAGTTTACTTGTAACATTAATAAGTCATATCCGCTGAATAAAATTGTCAAGAGAACCGACTACATTTGACATTCCGAAAGATGTGCGCCTAGCAGAAGGTTAGTTAAGACGTGTAGATATATATGGGATGCTAAGTAGGGCAAAAGTCGTTATATGATTACGTTGTTACGTTATAAACCTTTACACAATTAAAATACGACCAACATAAGAAAACGGTAAAACAAATGGCATTTTCTTAGTAATTCCGCATTTTTTTAAGCTCGTAAAATATTATCGAACCTACGGTTTGATTACCATATGTTAGAATACGATCACTAAATGGTAGTTTAATAGAACAGTTAATGATATCATCAAAACGAGAATGCAATGCCACCAACTGACAATATTGGAAATCAAATACCAAGCTGTACATTACAAAGCAGATTTAAATTTCAAACGTTAAATATAGAGTTTCGCTTTAATGTTCAATGAAACTTGTTTATTCTGCAAATAACTTCAGCGCGGTGGTTCAGCAGTAACGCTATCGGCAAATAACTTAAAACTACATATATACTTTGCTGCGTTTAACTCATCAATCTGTTAGTATGTAATAGGCCTTTGCTGGTGACTGTAAAATATGAATAAAATGACATGAAGCCGCTAATGCTAATCTCTTGAATCCCTTCGGCATCCACTGGAAGACAGCAATTGTTACTACTGCATGTCTATACCATACAGTAAGAATCGAAACAAGTTTAATTAATGACGTTAGAGTTAATCTCAAACGTTCGGTTGCATGCTAGTAAGCCTGACTCCACAGAACACGGCGTAGCAAAAACATCTAAAATTAGGAAAGCGTTAAAAAGTTTTAAAGTGGTATATATAGACCAGTTCCGATAAAAAACTAGAGGCTAACGAAGCTGGTTTAATTAAAACTCGTGACCTTACACCCCTCGCTATCAACTAGGTGTAGGCTTCTATTTACCCTGCCAACAAGCTTTTCATCAAAGTTACTCTTCAACAAGATAAGGGTTTCCATTCGTTAATTAATCATAGCCTCGCAGTGTCTCGAAGCTGTCGTCGATACCAGTTAAAAGGTTTACAATACACAGTTTTAGTATTTCACAAAGTTCCAGGAAATATTTTGAGTTTAACTTTTTGCGATCAAAACGCCAGTGACCTAGTTGCCGAAGTAGCGCTCGACAGACTGTAGAGACCAAATTAAACACTAAACCGTTGAATTTGCATGAACGGCATTGACAATATGAACCTGATCCGGTTAGCCGTCTCCCATTTTAGAGCCAATATTTACCAAGCCGCTGATTCCTCGTATTCCAAAACTGTTAAAGACCTATTGTCTGTATTGAATTACGAAATTAATTTATAGCAGCTTTTGAAGTTCCAAAGGCAAACAGTGTTCTGTTTTACTTCAAAACAATGGCAATAGTCTTAGCACTGAGCTAATATACACATATGTAAAATAAAGTTTTGATTACACTTCTCGCTAAATATTAACCTCAAAACAATGTTTATAAATGTATATAATCCAAATTACCTGATAATTAATATATTATTACATCCTTTAAATAATTTTCAAAATAGCAATGACAAAAGTTATAGGTGTAGGAAAAATTATATGAAGATAGAAGTTGTTACTGAAATATTATAATTTACTGAAACAATTCAGTTATAACAGTTGATTCTAATATAAAAATGTTTTCAGTGAAAAAATAAAGGAACACAATGACATCATACCACGGTAAATGTTGTTACAAATTCAATATCAGTAAATAATAATTATGTTGGCAGAATCTTTACAAGCACCGTTTTGTAAGGTATCGTTTAGTCCGCCCTCAGGTGGAATTGGCAACTAGCCAAGAAGGGAGACATTCAAACGGCGACCTTGAAAACCAAGTCAGTTTACTCACTTTGTATAAATCGTTAAAGGACCTTGGGGCTGAAACGACTTGAATACAAATGTATCCCGAAATCCTAAAACTACTGCCTTTAATCATTAGAGGCTTCATTGGCTACAATGAAAATGTTTGAAATGAACGGATGCTGGAGTATTGAAATTTTCACGAGAAATTCATTTGTAGATTTGGGGACGAAGTTAAAAAAAAATGTTGGACAGATTGGTTAATTTCGACAACCCGAATAAAATACAATTTTATTTTAGTCAAACAAGCTCTGTTTCTAAATTTCAAGCGTATAATTTCAAATTATATTATTGTACCTAACCCTTGCCGACGCCTTCGTCAGTCCAGTGTTTCGGTACACAGACATTAGTATTTCGAAACATAGTGCAACCTGAATGTTAATCTAGGAACCAATCCTCCTGAGCCCACAAAGTTGGAAGCTTACTAAGTTCCATTCAAATCCGCAAAGTCGTGAAGGAGTTAAAAGGTAATAAACATCGAAATACCTAAACTTTGGAGTTTCAACCATTAGTACGACGATAATGGAGGATTTAGATCTAACTCTTGACAAAGTAGCATTAAAATGGACAACAATGTAGACGAGAATGTCAGATATTATTAAACCATGTTTTGAGAATTATTTTGCAAGATGACCTGCAATAAATTCCTTTATTAATAATACAAATAATAATTATTTTTAGCCGTACATATTGAGAATAGAATATCAGATGTTAGACGCTCACTTCCTAAATGTAGGCTTTAAAACAAGGCATTCATTTATTGATATTTCTGTGACATGTTATAATAAAATTTCAGACAAAATTCAATCTCTTTCTTTACATAAATGAATAAATAAATTAACGGATAATTTGCCTAAAAGTATGCTATGATATTGAGTACCATTTAAATTATAAATGCTTATATTGATCCAACCTCACCGGGCTATTTCAATTTCTCATTTAATAATTTTATTTACATGAAATTGTGCATAGGCAGTGGAGGGATTCTGACACATACGATTAACCGTTCCATGTGTTCACTGTCCTTCTAAAATTGTTATGTGTAATAAATATGTTTTCAATGACAGATTTTTAGAGTGTCGAGAGTTTTCTGCCGGTTTTCCTCCTACAATGTAACCCAACGGGGCGCTCAAAGCCGATGAACTGATTTTACACTGTAACTTTGACATTTTATAACGAAATAAAACATTTGAATTTGAATTTGAACCCATACCGTCGACAGACAGACCGATATTCATATCACTGAGCTATTGATGCTACGTTATTAATGCTCGCAATAAAATCAGAATGCGAGGCAATAAAAGTGATAAAACTTTGCACCGCACGCTTCGCAAAGCACGCGTATGGCTTTTATTTATCGCGTGGCACCGCTTTTTGCGATCGACACTCGTCGTACTAGCGGCGAACATTATTACGGGGTCTCATTTATGTACTTGTTTATACGCATATCAGAAGTCGAGAAACTAAAAATATCTAAATTCTATTATTATTATTATGCTATTAATACTATAAATGTAAATAATTTTCACACAAAGACGGATGATGAAACCTTATTGAAATATAGATTCTTTCCAGACGGCCATCTTAGTCCTCGGGAGTAGGAACGTATCTGCATACGTTCGAGCTCAGGTAGGATCGTGTTTGTGGATGTAGGTAGAAGTCTATGGCCTGCGACTACTTAATATCAGGTTTTGCATGTTCGTTTGCTACTCTTTTCACATAAAAAAATGTGCATGACTTTCATACAAAGACGTGTGATGAAATCTTATAGCAATGTAGCTGCGTAGCTTATACACCAGAATAATACATAGTCTGGTATACATTATAATATAACAATAAGTATTAAGTGAATCCGATTAGCCCTGTGCTCGGGAAGCTCTGTTGAATTGGCGTGAGTGGACTATACCGCTAGTTACACGCAGACTATAGATGTATATGTATGTATGTCTATGGACTGTATCGACTATTTAACATAAGATGGCTTGTATGTTCGTTTGCTATTCTTTTAACATAAAAAGCGCGCAGATAACCACAGCATTCCATGAAATACTGTAATTGCGTTACGTTACCAAGGGGTACTGGACCTCTTTGACCGAACCTCACAGGTTCCACCTGGGACAAAACATGAGGACTCACACACTTATTCCCGTACATGACACGTATCCCCGCTAACATAATTTGAACTCTATACAGTTAGTTTAGAGTTGTATTTCTCGTGGACATTATTAAATTTTGCATCACGGTCTTATTGCTCACTGTCGTAGAAGCATCCGACTCAATGAAACGTTCAGCGTTATACCGTCGCTCCGAAAGCATCTTGACACGAGTTATTCTCCAGGAAACTTGTAACTTAAACGTACATTAAATTTTCAATAGCACTAATACAAGTATTGTCTGATTAATACAAATAACAGAACAGAAATCAGTATAAAATTTGTAGGTGAAAAAATATAAAAAAAGTGATTTTGTCTTCTGTTCGAGTGTAATTGTAGAACTAAAAACGTTTTTGAACGGAAAGGTTTCTAAATTTTGTCCGTGTAGTTTGAGAAACAAATGAATATAATCATTTGTTTCTCAAACTAATATGCCTATTTTACGGGTGCTGTAATAAATCATCTAATGATGAGTTATTAGGAACATAATAATCACTTATTACAACTTAATTATCTATTATCAATCTCGTAAAATCCATACCAAAGTATTTTTTTTTTTAATTTCATATTAAATCATATGTTTAGGGTTAACATCATATTGAAATCAAAGAAACCATTATAAAATTATATTCTAACTTAGTTATCAGAAGCCGAAATGGTCTGTGACCAAACATACGTCTCTTCACATTTGTGTGGTCAGTAACAGATGTCCGTGTAAGCCAGTGATCACAAAATGTCGCGTGGGCTGTTGTTTGTTTTGCCCATTATATAAAAAGCTGAAAATACGAATAGTGAAGCTATTGTATTGTAATTATTAACTTACGTTACATTCGTATATATTATCTATAGTGAATGCGATACACATGGATAATAATGATAACAATAGAAATTATGCTGATAATAAAATCTGTTATTCCGTTCTATTGGGGAGTTTCGGTTGTCAGCTACACTTACAAGCCTACAAGTGATATCTATAACAGATTAATATCTATACACGTTAAGTCAAGTGATGCAAACCTTTAACCCAAATACAACCAAGGAGTGAATAATTGAGCTGACCCGAAAGTGAGTTCCATCGCAGGATAACCGCAGAATATATAGGCGGTATCGCCTGACCGATCGGGACTTCCGCGTCGCGTTACCTCACTAGTCAGGCCTAGGTGTCACACTCTAAAAATCTTTAATACTTTGAAGCAAGGCGACCATCGTAGTCCTCAGGAGTAACGTATCTACGTCCGAGCTCAGATAGGATTTTGGTCGTGTTTGTGGTGGTACGTGGATGTCTATGGGCTGCGACTACTTAACAATCAGATGCTTTGCATGCTCGGTTGCTTTTTTATTCACATAAAAAAGCCTATATTCTTGAAGAATTCATGTATGTAGTCTGTGTCTACACACAGCGCCGTGCTTTCCTTGTAAGTGTGTACCTAGTGTAATGGGCAACATTCGTTATTGGATTTGCATTCAAGTTTTATTGCTTCGCTTCGATATCAATGAAACGTTCAGCGCTCGCGTTCCTCCGCTTCGGAGCATCTTGACAGCACTTATTTGTCAGTGCGCGTAATCCTTTCAGTTTGAACGGATAACACTCCAGACATTATCGTACGTATAGCTTAGTAAACAGATAAATATTTATTTTATTACATATCACATGTTAACAACAATGATGTATAATGTCCGTCGTTAGTTTTAAAATAATTACCATATTTATAGTAGCAGTGCCAAATTGCAAAAACCGGAACGCTTATTGTTTCGTCCCATCTATCTATATAATTGACAGCCGTTTTACTTTAAGAAAACTGACAACAAATAGTCAAACGGAATCCTAATCACTTCTGAGACATTCATTTACTTTAGGAAAAGTAAAAGTTGTAATTCCTTTTACAAAGTTTTTAAAGGTGGTAGAGCCATTAGAGCTCGCCCGGGGCGGTACCACCGCCACCCTCATAACCCGCCGTAAAGCAACATGTTCTTCATGTATTGTGTTTCGGTTGGGGAGGTGTGGTTGCCGGATACACATTATTGGAGGCGACCATCTTAGTTCTCAAGAGTAGGAACGCATCCGCGTCCATCCTTAAATAGAACTTGTGTTCTATTTGAGATTGGAGGTGGTTGTTCATGGGCTGCAGTGACCACTTAATAACAGGTGGCCTGCATGTCCGTTTCTTACTCTTTCATTATTAAAAATAATAATAATAATACATATTTATTCAAGCTTCCTGCACATTTTTCAAATCTATGTCATTTACGAAAATATCATAAGTATCCCACATTTACAGTGATTCTTGTTTATATAAGAAGAGTAGCAAAGGAGCATGCAAACCACCTGATGGTAAGTAGTCGCAAGGCATAGATATCCATGTACAGTAGTCCTCTCATATTTCAAAATACTTTATATGTATACTGTAAAACCCTTGGTAACCCTACTGCAAACTGGCGGTGATCAATCAGAGCGACGGCCCTAAGCAAGGGAAATTTAACTCGAAACACAAATGATATTATTACTCGAAAGGGGATAATCCCTTGAATGGCGGAGGACGCAATTACCGAAACGGAACAGGAAACGCTGGAGTGATGAAGTTTAAGTTAGCTATTGTCATTATTTAAATAGCTGTTGCCACCATTGATCGTTACATAGCGTAATATATTACATAGGAAATTACTATGAGTTAAATGTTTTAAACCATAGTACCTTTGCGAATTCGTTGAGTAGAAGTAGTTAAGAAAGGAAGATTTGCAGCCGTCTAAAAATAATTATATAATATCTACTCCTATATTATATGACTTAACAAATCTTCCTCTTACACTTTTAGAAAATCAGGTATTACGTAGTCACTATAGCCCATGGAGATCTACATACAACTTCAAACAGGACAGAACTTCCATCTGAGCTCGTAGATGCAATGCTACGACTGAAGACTAAGATGATCACCCTGTTAAGTGTAGCCGGCAACCACACCTTTCCAACTGAAATACAAGTTACTTTACAACGGCTTATGAGGACAGCGCGGTACCTCCCCAATCGAACCGTTGTTCTGCTAAATATTTAGGACTATCAGTATTTTTTTTAGTTGCTGAATGGATAAGGACAACTTGTATTTGTCTGATTGATTCATTCCGAACTATAGCGCGACCAGAAGTTAAATTTGTAGTGTTAATAAGTTCAATTTGGATGTTTAAATAATTAAACAGAGATAAATTTAAATGACTGCCTATCGTTTTACGTTTACAATTATAGAAGTAATTAAATGTGCTAATGCCTAGTTTCTCTGAGCACGTAAATAATTATGCCTATGTATACGCTAAATTTGTAATTAAATTGGTGGCGCTATTATAATTTAATACACCCACAATGGTTTGAAACTAAAATCAACAACAACTTTACAACAGCCTCATCTGTTAATTGTAACCAAATGGGCTTGCGACATTAAAGGTAATAATCAGTTATTTCAAAGTTGATAGAAAACTTTATGATCCTACTTTGGCGGCGCCGCAACCATTCTGCTGCGATTGCTGCAACATCAACGCATTATTGTCCTACTGCTGGACCTGAGTATACTCTGAGAACGAGAAGGATAAGGCTACAGTCCACTACGCCGGCCATGTGCGGATTAAAACACACCTTTGAAAACTTTAAATCGTAAAAGCTGGAAATTTAACCACTAATCTTATAGAGGTAAAATCTTTTTGTTTGTAATATAGCGGTAAAATCGGTACTGCCGTGTTTAGGCGCCTTATTGTCATGTTTTAAAATCTTCATGTATGTATCTGAACTATCTCTTTCAGAATATTTACATAGTGATTTCAAAGAAGTAATTCATGTATATTCTTTATTATGTTGTTATACCTTTTTATGTATTGTGAGGTTCAAGCAACAGAGACGTGGCTGCGAAATCGTTGCTTTTAGATAAATAAAGTTGCTTTGTTAGTATTGCAACTTATGTACTTAATAACTTTTCATCATTTTACAAAAAAGTATTATACCTAAAATTTTAAAAAATACTCTATATGGCTAATAGTAGACTTGAATAACAGTATAAACATCGATTTTTTATTTGTACGACAGTGTATTTTAAAGCATATGATATATTAGGAGAATGATGCATCAATCTCATATTTCCATACAGCGCTACCTGTATGTATGTAATTGTGTTCTCATTCGAGAATGCGCTTACAACGGCTTAGTTATAGTTTACTGTGTAATTTAGTACATACCAAGAACTTATCTATAACTAAGCCTGTTTTGTGAGAAATACCAAAGCCCCGGATCATTTTTTAATTTAGCATGGGACGGTAATTTAACTTTAAATTAATCGATAACCTCACGTAAAGATTCCTCGTCCGATAGTTGTTCGCGAAAGCCTTGTTTCAGAACAATACGTACCTCAGCGAGCAAAGTTTCGCATTTAGCTCCAAGTTCCTGCTCCCGGCTAATGAAGTTAAATGTTGCACTAGATATTGTAGTTCCAAGATTTCAATGAGTATTGTTTTTAATTAATTTCATTACGATATCTCTTGGCGTAACGGAAAGTCAAGGAGTTTAAAAGATGGTATAACAGATCGATTGGGAAGTTCTTGTGTTTGAGACGTACGGTTGGTAGCTACACTAGTTATTTTTTTATATTTAAAAAGTAAGAAACAAACGTGCCACCTAATGTTTAATGTTCTGTGCAGCGTATGAACTTCTACGTCCGACCTCAAACAGAACTAAAGTTCTGCCTGACTGCCACTCCCAATGCTGTAAATGGTCGCCGCTTGTAATTGTAGCCGGCAACCGCACCTCTTTTACCGAAACATGTAAACTGCTTCACAGGTTTTGATAAGGGCGGCGGTGGTACCTCCCCAGTCAAATTAAAGATCTACTACATTAAAAAAATGAACCCACGTAAACAAACGTGTGCTTTACCACTTGAGTACGTGACTCAGTTTCAAACCCATTCGTTTTTAATTTATCTGAGACGAAGGCGAACTTGTCAAATGTCAGCAGGCGAGCTGTCACAAACTTCTGACAGTTGACACGGGGGTCACAGAAAATTTTGTTCGACATTTCGTCGCCTTAATTACCCACGAGTTACTGAAAGTTCCACCACGAGCGTGTAAACGAAAGGTATTCCCGTAGATGTTGAGGTTCTAAGCCATTTATTTCCCGCCGTTACTATCTAAGTACCGAGAATGTTACCCAAATTACAGATCCACTTTAAACATACCATTAACAGTAAAAACTATGGATCGAGAGAGCTATCGTCGGGAAACTGCTCTTGTTTGATTAGAGAGGTGCTATTGCCGACTACTTGCCTAATTGACGATCTTAGTTTTCGGAAGTATCAAGCTTATATAGGATTTTAGTGCTGTTTTAGACTGCATGGGTATGTCTATGCGCTGCATCAGCTACTTTACGATTGGTTACAATGGACCATGTAAATTGGCAATGTTATATACGTTACGAGGACGAGATTAACTGCCCGATAACCCTTATCAATTACAGCTTTATAAATAGTGCCACGAGATTTTTTCCCGCCAGCTTACTTCTCCCGGTCAAGCTTTAGCTAACAACTGATTTTAAATATTTTATAAAGAAATAAAACATTTGAATTAGGAATTTGAAATGTCCAGTTTGGTTAATTACAAAAACGTATTTTTATTCATTTCTTAATTGAAAAGGAAACTACACTTACAAATAACACAATTTACTGAGTCTGGGGTATAATGAATCTTTGCTGGCCGGTTCGCTTATCAGGCGACTCAAGAGGAGCAACGCCTCTGTGATGGAGTTTAAGTGAAACTCCTGTTCCACATAGGGTTGGTTACGGTAATGACCAATTACCATTGTAACATCAGGTGGTATATTACTTTAAAAAACCCCCAATGGTTAAGCTTTGGAAATGATTAATGTGAACGATTATTTTTAAATCAGAACGGAGGCTTAAGATACACAAATTAACCATACACATATATCAATTTTTATTATAAATAATACTCCCAAAATTTTGTAATTTATTGTATAAATTACAAAATTTTGGGATTTATACAATAAATTACAAAATTTTGGGAGATTGTTTTACGCTCGTAATTTTTTAGCATTTAGCCGACGATACAGGAACATCCTTACTCGCGAATTAAGAGAAAGGATGTTGGAAAAAGGATTTTTGTTTCGTTTCGTTCAAGCTTCATTAAAAGTATCTCGCCTGTTGTACAACGTCAAAGGGAAATTTAAAACTTGCTAATAGGTACATAGCAAATAAGGTTTACAATTATGTTTGTTATCGACAACGGAAGTCCGGCATCAATAAAACAAAATACATTATATGTTTTGATTTAAAAATATTGTTGAAAATATTATGAACATTTTTTTTATTTCATTTAACATTTAGTTTATTTAGAATTTTGTTATTGATAAAAGTCTAATATAAAGGGAGCAATTCTCTGTGTGACATATGAACCACCCGTTATGTCACCGGCGGCGTCGATTAAACGTGGTAGTAATTGTTTGAAAAAATAGTCAGTTGCCAGATTTTATTTTGCGGAAATACATCTATTAAGTTATCGTTAGCCATTTGGCGTCCACTGCTGGACATAGAACTTCCCTAGATGGCGCCATTCAGTCACGGGTTCCGTGCCGTTGCGTCCAACATGTACAATAGTATACATTTTAATGCGTTATAAAGATAAGAAAAATAAAGAGATAATATATACTGTCATACATACTGCGACCAGCACGTGCTTTGCACCAAATCAGATCATCATATGATAATACAAAGAGTAGTTTTAGACCTAACCGTTCTTACTCTGAGCAGGTATTCGTGCCCAGCAGTGGGCAGTAATGAGTTGACGATGACGCAAGTAGATCTATATATTGATTTAAGAATAACAAATATTATTTTTATTAGTATTTTTTTCATAATTTATTTATAGTTACGTAATTGTTTTCTTAAAATCAATATACATTTAAAACTTAATAGTCAATAATGAAGTAACGAATAGAAATGGTAAACTAATATTTGTGACTTAAATTTTGGTTTAATCAAAGTTATTTGAACTTGACGTAACTGAAGAAATTTACCAGTAAGACGGTGAAAGTCTAAGCCCGTTCTAAGTTTCATTCAAAGGAGCTCTCCGAGGGCACAAAATGGGATTCGTCTAGAAAATGAACGCTTCGCCAGTAATTACCTGGGTAGTGAAAGGAATGCCAATTTAAAATTATTAAATATTTCAGTCAGTGGTCCGTGCAGCTATCGAGTTTTTGTAAAAATCAAATAGAATTTTCAAATACGGTAAGTTTCTATTCAGCGAGCATTTCTTTAAGAAATCAGTCAAGTGTGATCAAATGGAATCGTTTGATCGGGATTACTGATTGTGTACTGTTTCCTTTATCTCGGATTTTTTTTTTAACAAAATTTACTCCAAAGTTACATCTATAAATTCCTATAAAAACATAACTTTACACACATCCTGATTATCCCTGCACATTTTTTCTAATTTATTTTTAATAGCATCAGTGTTCTTATAATTTCCTTTCTAAAACATGCAAGTCAGAAGCATGTATGAAGCCAATTTAGTCGACAAAAGTACTATCACAGTGCAAAGTTGCAATGTAGTAGAACAACAACAATTGATCAAAGAATGTATCCTTGCTGCCCTCATAACCCGCTGTAAAGCAATTCTTGTGTTCCTGTTAGAGAGATACAGTTGCCGCCTACACTTAACAGTAAGGCCGCAGTCCTCAGGAGTAGTTAAAATAGTCTATATATATCGAAGAGTAAGGTGATTCATAGTGAAGGTTGAGACAGACCCAAAGATCAACGGATCGCCAAAATCGTTCAACCGTAAATCCAAAAGCTTGCAGATATATTTTTTAATATAACGTAGTTGAACACTAAAACTAC
This sequence comes from Phocides pigmalion okeechobee, assembly GCA_018251015.1. NCBI lineage: Eukaryota > Metazoa > Arthropoda > Insecta > Lepidoptera > Hesperiidae > Phocides > Phocides pigmalion. The sequence goes on from DWON01002843.1 coordinate 18,616, forward strand.
ATTTTGGAAATTCTATCCTTAAGGAAGTAAAATAGAATATGAACACTTATATGATTCTTTAATTCCATTCATTTGATTTGATTCAAATATACATTTAGGTTAAAAATAGAGCCACTTAATTTATTGGAATGTATTGTAATATCGACTTCTATACGAGCAAGGCCCCGCGATGCAAACTTATTTCACACAAGAAAATAACATTAGTACCGACGGCCATCGCCATAATGGATGAAATGAAATAAATAGGGGCGAAATAAAGGTAATAATGATGATAACGATTACTCTGTTGGACGCAACGAGCCGGGCTCAAGCATCAGAATAAAAGCAACTAATGGAAGGCAAAGGTTACTAAAGAAAGCAATAGTTAATTTTCGTTTTTATGTTAGGTAATAACAGTAGCAAATGGCAAGTACTCTAAATTCAAATCTTATTTCGTTATATTTACATTTAATTAATGTAAAAGTTACAATGTAAAATCAGTTTATTGGCTTTGAGCGTCATGTTATGGCCATGTGAGAAAAACATCTCGGCGCTCTTTTTACATCTATTATTGACGACTCTACCTACCTTGCAAAATTCTAACGACATGTGCCCACCTAAGGAAAATGGTCACCACATTTTACCAGCATCTATCAGAATCGTTAGGCTTAACTATACTTCAATTTAATTACTCACAAGCGATAACTTGCTAAGACCTTGAATGTATGTTAAAAACATGCATTATCTGTACAAATAATAAAAGTGTAAACCGATCATTGTTGATACATATAAGATATATGACAAAAACTATTCATCATTCATGGGAAACTGTATTCGCTACTACAATAAAATACCAGAACATATCACAAATCTATCAGAAAAGAAGTTTA
>DWON01002844.1:0-19478 GCA_018251015.1 Phocides pigmalion okeechobee
CAGAGAATTGCGATTGCTATCCAGCGCGGGAATGCAGCTAGTGTTCTTAGAACCAACCGCATGACCACGGACTCCCTTTAGATTGTTTAGGTTAGGTTTTCATTGTAATTAGTTTTAAGATTTTCATCATTTTCATATGAAAATAAAAAATAATATAATTATTTAATCAAAGTATCAAATATATGTATAATTACCTGTGTTCCTAAGCGAGGTTTTTCTTGGTCGGGAAAGTTGTGGAGAAAACTTGCGAGGAAGGCGATAGGGTCTTTAGGCTTTACGTTAGCCACCTCGGTCAGACCTTTGATTAAAGGATCGCCGAGGGCTGCAAAAACAGTGTCTGCATAAGCATCCACTCTTTCAGTATTCATATTGCTTATTAAGACTAATAATAAATGAGCGCTTACACTTAGCAAGGTATCTGCCCTCATCGGTGTGAAAGATGGGAATGTCCATATGGCCGTTGGAGGCATGGTTGAGACCTGAAAGCGATCAATTATTTACAGTAACGACCTTCGATAAGGTAGTATGAGGGCCGATCCGAACACGTGTGTTTGTACACGAAAGTGTACACCTGCTGATGGTCACAGAGGTGGAAATATGAAATAAAAATTATGCCGATTAGCTGGCGTACGTCATTCGTAATTGAACTGATCCACTATTATCGATTTTACGGAAAAGTAAGGAAACTATGTCGTAATCCATTATTTACAATGGTTGGTAAACAATGTTCGAAATATTTATTAATTTCGTTGATTGACGACGAAATATACTCGTGTCCAAAATTATTTGCTTATTTATACTTGATAAGTATATACGGACGTATATTAATAGCTTTTCACCTCTGTACGAAATTAAAGTTGATATTATTGGAAGGTGAACATGTAAGTACAACTTTTAAATACAAAGAGCTTAACTGAATTATATTCTAAGCACCTATCTAGGTCAATTTAAATACCATGTAAATTAAACTTGAAAAGTCCTTCTCAATAAGAAACAGTCAATAATCGATCAGAAAATAAAAGAAACCCACAATTGTAGCTCTTACAGTATAGATAAGAAGATATTTTTCCTGTGAAACGTAATCTAATAGGCACATATAGTTCATCTAATAGTGATCTAATGTTGGAAAGACACAATTTGCTAGCAGTGTACGTGCACTAAAATGCAAAAGCTTTACATGATTTAAAACTTAAAACTGCTCCGTGTACAAGCGTGAACCTTTGCAAACACGTCACTCCGATGAAGAATTCACACGAACACGCGAACAATTTTGTGTACGACACGGATAAACATAATTTAGTACTGACCTAAAGTTTTTCACTCAAATTTAAACCCTGTAGCTGTTTCACTATTTTGTATCTTCCGACACTAGTCTTTCCAACATTCGATACTCTATTAAACGAAATTGAAGCGAATTCCTTAATCAGACTTACTTATAATACTATTATACACTAAAGATAAAAATTAATATTCAGTTATTTACTAATGCTTTCCAGATATTTCGTCAGTTGAATCGTCTATATCAGCCAAACTGCTTCTTTTTCTTTTAAATATATTTGTTAGCATAGTGGCTATGTGTGCTGTATTTTGCAATGATAAGTCTCTCTCCAAATGAAGTAGATTGGAAACAGCTGTTGCGAAGTCATTAAAACAGTGCGTTTCTGTCGTATTTAAGCACTGATAATTGCTAACTCGCGCAATATTAGTGCTTAACGTCTCACGGTACTGTAAGCCTCTCATGGCACATAAATGTTTCATATTCTCAGGATCTTTTGAGAGTCCAGGAAAATTAACTATGAGACTAAAACGAATACCAGCGCCTAAAAATGTAGGCCTACTAGATAAATGACCAAGCTTGAGATCCCAAACAAAATCAAGTCTCTTATGAAGGTACGTCATTATGTAAGTTAATTTGCTAAATGGGAGGCCTATTTCTCCAGGAGATTCGGTAGGCGTTGAAATAAGAACACGAAAATGATCATGGACGTTAATCCATATAGCTAAAGTTTTGTCGTCGCTCACATACACTCCACGGCCGTAGGGCCAGTGTCTTCCGTGTAGACGTGTACTGTCATCAATTTCATCTCTATCGCATAGAGCTATCAACAAGCCTGACGATGCTAATGCAGCGCATATTTCGGATGGTTTTTCTAATACTTCATTAAGTGTATAATATGAGCCGCCTTTTTGAGCAGAGTCTGGATTTATTTGCTCGATAATTCTTGAAAAGTTTTCGTGCATTAAAATAGTAGTCAAAATTCTTTCAATGCTCTCCAATTTGCCAATTTTTAAATTAAGGGGTAATTCGAAACCATCCAGATTTCTTGAGCACTCAATGGTTCCTGATAAAATAAATTCATCATTTGAATCAATATTTAATTCAACCAGAGGCTCTGAAGACATGTCCAATATCAACGTAGAGCTCCTTATGAAATCTGATTCAGGATGAACAGGAAGATCTGAGTTAACGTTAATATTATGTAAATCCTTCACAAGTGGTAACATAAACTCAGAAAAGACTTCATAAACATAATAATCAGGAGCCGTTACTCCTCCTGGAAAGTCTTCCTCGACTGTTTGGACAACATTCCTGTTATCAGGTAATTTTTTTACAGCTGGCCATATAACATCGAATAGGTCATGGTCTAATTTTGTTATTCTATGTTTTACTGCATCAAATATTGCTTCTTTAAGGAATCTTCCTAATACGAGCGGAGGAGTAGCTTTATTAGATGACGCTGAAAGAGGAGCTCGTGATGGCTTGGCTGAAGCGAGAAGGCGATAGCAGCGGTCCAGAGTCTCCATTGCTTCAGGTGTATCCAATGCTCGACGAGATGAAACACGGTCCCTGGGTACTATTCACACTATACTTGTAGTAATATTTAAACATATTTTAAATTGTAATAAAAGTAAATTTACGTGACACGTACCTTTATCCGATAGCATATTTTTAGCCGCTTCTTCACTTATACCATAGTCCATTAATAAATGATTAAAAGGGAGCAAAGTGGGGTTTTTATAATAATCCTCGGCTGACCTTCCGTTCTAAAATCAAATTTGAAATTATGTATTATTCCATTTTTCTCAGACATTAAAAAAGTAAAATGTAAAAGTATTCGACTCGTATCCCTTACATCATCTAAGTCCTTAGAATTTGCACCAAGTTGTTGCAGTATATTATAGTAGTGACCATTGTCAGGTAATACAGCTGCATAATGTAGAGCTGTTCTGCCTTCAAAATCAACTGCAGATAGAGTTTCTGGAAACCTAAACGAGTACGTCGAAATACAATGTGGTTAAATTTTCAACAGTTAAAAGATATATGACGATTAGAGTGGTTGTAGAACCTATTTGCTTTGACTTTAGATACGTCACCGCTACACTAATTTCTAGCAATACTAGCTTCAAGCAGTTTGAAAAACAATCTGGTTGCCGTTTACATATTATGAGGCAAACATCTTAGTCCTCCAGAGTAGCCACTGATCAGATAACGATATAGATGAGTCTTCCAGTACTGTATGGAGTTGATTATATCTCGGTGACAGCAGTGACAGCTTAACATCAATGTACTTCACTGCTGCATAAAAATATAGTCAATATAGTGTTCTAATGAATACCTTCCACCTAAATATTTCATGATATTTGTCTTCCCGAACACAGTAGCTACATGCAAAGGTGTAGCACCGTTTGGTGATACAGGATCTCGAGCTATCGCAAATTTTCTTCTGTCTAAAGCAGCTTGGAGATCTCTGATATTGCCTTCCTTTGCTGCCAAATGAACTTTATTGATTTTTTGCTGCAATAAAAATACATTGTAAATTAAGGCATTGAAGTAAGAAACAGAGGTAAAGCGTTTGAATAAGGAGTAAGCTATGTAGCTATGTCACAATTATTACGGCTGTTTGGAATTAAAAGCAATATATAATTATAAACAGTTTAATATTATAAAAATATATTAATAAACACTTGCTAGCATTTGTGGTTCTATAATATCATTTAAAAGAAAATAAATGTTTTCGTAACTAAATTATTATTTGGAGATTTTCTTTCCATTTATTGTACCCAAAATAAAACTATGGCGTAATAATATTATTGCAACCAATATTACATTACATGAATAAAGGAGCTAGTATACATAATTATATTACCATATAGACCGGTACATTGTCAAGAAACGCTTGTAATTCTGTATTTCCGGAACGTCTGCCAAGTAATCTGGAACCTTCGCCGTTCAGAACTAATGTAGCTAACATTTCCATGTTTGTTGTATTAATTAATTCAGTTACTTCTGGATCAATTTCGTTATCCTGTGCGATACAATATATATAATTAAAATAATGATCAATGTGTTCAATATAAAACTAATAGTGAAAGGCATTCGCGGACTAAGTTTCTTTAAACATATACCTAAAAAGCCAGCAAATCAATTCATGACATCGGTGTTGTAAGGTGTCTGTGAGTAATACAGTGCTACAAGGATGTTTCTAGACTAACAAACATCACGACAGGCTAATTAATTTTTTGTATTACCTTTGTAAGCTGCACAAATTGGCGCTATGAATTATACTTACTACAATTAAAATTTCTCCTTGTACTGTTTCCCCTCTATGAGTCATACTTGCGTCTTGCGAATCCTGTTCAGCTTCTCCACTAATAATACCTTCGATCAGACTTTCTTGTGTATTACTGCCGTGGTTGGGAATTCCTTAATTAGCAAAAGAACCAAAAATATTGAACTCGTCAAGGACCCCTTATAATTTATTAACTATTTATAATTTATTAGATTTGAATTGTTTCACGTATATGGCCAGAAGAGATGTTTGCATCACCTCTCTTGGACATATTATTTTCATCAGGAGTAGGGTTGCTTTTATCATTATCATCACTATTTTCAATGTAACAATCTCCCTGCACTTGTACATCATCATCGTCTTCATTGTGACCGCTATTGTATTTACCTTCATTTCCCGTTGTTTTAGTTTCATCCTCTTCTTCTTTTACATCATTATCCAAAATCTTTACTTCACTTTTAATATCGTGCCCGTTTTCTATAGTATGTTCAGTTGTACTTTGTACTTCCTTCGGGCTTTGGTGTACTTCATGCTCATTTTCATGATTAGCAGTATTTTCAACTTCGTTTTTTTCATTATCAATTTGTGAGTTCGTTTCTTTTTCATCTGGTTCATGTAATTTGGTGTCAAGATTTTCGTTTTCTGTAACTTCATCTGACTGTTTTTCTTCATCTTGTTTATTGCTTGATTCATTTTCTTTGGAATCATCGACATGCACTTCTTTTTCTTTGTTATCATTTTCATTGTCATTTTCTTCTTCATGTTCTTCTTTTTGATTAATATCTTTTTGATCTTGGTTTTTTGCAATTGTTTCATCAGGTTCTTTTTTATTTTCAAGATCTCCTTTTTCTAATGGTTGTGGGTCATTAGATTCTTGAATAATTTCCTTTTCTTCTACATCTTTAGTAATATCGCTATCATCAGCATTTTCTATTGCAGTGGTAGTGCTATCATTTTCATTTTCATTCACTTCTTCGCCTTTTTCTTGTTCATGTACCTTATCGTCGATTTCTTCGGTTGGTTCTTGTTCCTAAAATACATAAAGTAAATATTCATGCAAATAGTTTTAAAAAAGCAATGCAAAACAACCATAACAACATTCCATGAACCATCATGCAGCTCTCACCTCACTTTCGTGAACAACTTTATCGTTCGTGTCTTCTATCGGAACTTTCTCAGTATCATCTAATTCTGGCAAATTGCTAATCAGTTCGTGTGTGCTACTACCTTTCATTGCATTCGTGTGATTTTCTAAACTTTCCGATACTGTGCTAGTAGTTTTTTTAGAGGAAATATTTTCATTGGAAGCTTTCAAGGCTTTCTTTCTTGATTTTTTATTTAAATCTGCTATAAAATCTGTGCTCAATAGTTTCCAATCCCAAGACGAAGGATAGACGCTTGATGGAGTTCGAGGAGCATCAGGTAGGGTTTTAAACAAACTTTTGTCAATTTCCTGAGACCTATTAATGTAATATCCTGGCGTTTTGTGTTTCTAAAATGAATAGTGTATACTTAATTACTGTCACTCACATTATGCATATTAAATTAAGAATGTAAATAAATATGAATCTACTACAATTACATATTTAATTGAATAATGTAGATTAAAAATGGGTTTAAGTTTCATATAAAATTGTGTAAAATGACTTTTTCGAAGTAGTTTTCCATGCCTGAATGCTAAAATTTTTCATGCATAGGTATCAATTTTTTCAATTGTATGAATATTTAAAAATTAGTCTGCATTTCAGTTAATTTTTAGTGTCATGTGTGTAAGAACTGTGTTTTGTGAGTACAAGTTTTAAAGTATGATATGATTAATTTAGAAACACATGTATCACATGAGTACTAAATTTGTCTACATACGTTATCGACCACACTTTCATCGGCACCACACTCAACTAGAGTGTTATATGTGTGTTGTTCATCCTTCACGGTAGCTGCGTAGTGCAGGGGTATTCTTCCATCGTTGTCGACGTCATTTATGCCTTGGGGATACTTCTCGATGATGTACTTTAGTATGCTTCCATGGCCAAGACCCGCAGCCTGTATTTATTAAAAAAACAATATTCCTAACAGATACACCATTATTTTCGTATTTGCAAGGTGGTATAGTATATACGGTTAAACTGGGAAAATAACACCGCCATATCCATTTCTGAGGCAAGTTTACTTGTGTTTCTGTAGAACGGTTATCGTCTGGTGGTTGGTGATTGCCGATATGGTGGTTGCGCGCTTGTTCTTTATGGAGTTGGTTGCAGATGTCAATAAGCGGTAGTGATCACTTACTATCAGATGGACATGGATGGACGAAACATAATATAAGTTAAGGACGTTCTCAATTTTATGACTATCCCGCTTAGTTTCTGTGGTGAAATATAGACAACCCATGGACCAAACCAAACTGAAATCACTCTTTGAGTTAAACACAATTGTAGTTAGTGGAGTGATAGTTAGTGGCCAAACTATATTGAATTATTTCTAACCGACCGTAAAGCCTGTCCAACGATAATAACAAACACCTTAACGTATCCTCCAAACTATACATGAAATTTATACACAAGTCGTCATTGCTTCACTTAGTAGTTGCTTAACTTTAGACCGCTAATGATCAGCAAAAGCTAAGGATAAGACAGAAATCGGTGACGTTGATAATGCTGTAGTCAAATGTTAAAAAATCCACTTCCTTTAACGCTTTCCCTGTGAGTACAATGGTGGGTACTGCCGTGTAATTCTGGGCGCGACTGCACACCTGTGTTGTACGGACAAATTTGTATGGATTACGGGCGAATAAAAGTGCTGTTACGTCGGCTCTACAAGACTGGGGGTAGACATTACGTCTGTGTATTCGTAGACGATACGCAGATGCTAAAATACAAAATTTCATTAATTTGTCGGCGTATCTTCATTCTAATGAAATAAGCTCCAGTTTAGGGCCGCCTCCCGCAATACTGACTCGATTATATATATCCGCGCCGGAATGAAAGTGTTAATTACAATCCTTAATCCCAATCCTATAATTGAGCTTTAACTACAATCAATATCAAGATATTTAGAGAACATACCTTATGCATGACGGTCATGTTGTTGGCATCTCTGCTGGAGAAGGCTTGAGGGGGGACGGGCTCTGCAGTTAGTTTCATAAAGCCTTCCAAATCGTTCTGAATCACCGCATTATGCATGTCCCGGATTGTGTTCTATAAGAAATAGCATAAATATAATTTCAAATACCACGTGGACTATGCAAATGTAAATAGAATAACTATCAAGAGTTACTCGGGCGCGCGTACCCACTCTGTGTCACCAGTCGATATTAAGTACTTTTGTGTTATCGATAAAGGAAATATGGGGAAAGTTACATGCCTAAGAATCCTCCATAAAGTCTTTAAAGTTATGTATAAAGTTACTAAAGTATTCGCACTTAACGTGATGGGCTATGGCCTAATTCTTGCACTTATTTCGATATATTAGTTCTATGTATTATTATCTTCGTTTTTTCTATAAAACAATAACAAAAAAATAATAATAGGTGTTTATTCTGCGGTTACTTGTAGATACTTGTAGATATTAAACTAGCGTCTTTATTCGGTGTCTGAACATGGCTAACAATCTTATATATATATACGTAATAGCAACATAGAGTTAGTAAAATTATAGACAACTTTTTAAAAATCAATTATTTAACAAGGTAAAATAAGATTCAATATTTTCATGAAAAATATTGGAGTAATTTACATTGTAATATTCTGTCGCAAAAGATTGAAAGCTCGACTGCATGCAACGGGCTTGCAGTATCAAGTACTTGTTAGTTGCTAAAATATATATTCATTTGGCAAACGAAATAAACTAACGTTTTTTTTTATAAAGATAACTTGTAGTCAAATAATTGAAAGACTCGGTAAGAGTGATGGTACAATAAGCTTCACAGGCAATGTACCACCGTCATGCCCCTTTTATCTTGAAAGTATTTTTGTGTTTCAGTGTGTAAATTGAGTTTTCAGCTCATTTAGATATGAGAAAGCCATTTAGTCCTTAGGAGCGGCAACATATATATGATCATTTACAGTTGGAACTCGTTCTATAAGGACTCGGCTACTGATATCCACGGGCGGCTCTCACCACTGATTAAGAGGTAAGCTGCATGGTCTGCTACTTGGCATTCATAAAACAAGTTTCAAATGCTTTAAAACAAATGTCACAAAGATCGAGTGACATTTTAAACACTTCGAAACTGTCATAGATTATTTGTTTTTTTGACAGTTGCAAAAATAAATTAAAAAAAAGTTATAAAACACTTCGATTGTTTTACATAGGCATATACTGAATGACGTGTAAATACAAAGAGTTATAGCTATGAGTGTGTAAAAGTATCAAGACGTTTTGAGATAGAGCACGATTGCCGAGAAAGCTAGCCTCTTTTACATTAAAGTGGGTGTATTCGCGATATACAAGTGTCCAGCATAATGACCTGAATATGTTGCAGAAAAATTTAGGAGGCCTGATTAGTCATTTCACAGAATTGCAAAAAAATATTCATCATCTCGTGGTTATGCTATTTTTAATAATATATTTTGTCGTAAGGACTTTACTAATGCTGGATTACTTCTGCATTTATTATTAGCTACGTATTTTTTAATAACTAGCTTGCGTAGAAGTCGATATTATGCAGTTTAATTTTTACGCTACATGTATGATTGAAGCAAATTTATGTTCAAAACATAAAAATATCATACAAAATATTATCATCTATTTTGCCCGTTTAAATACAAACTTTCAACCCCTATTTTGTCCTATTTTGTGAGTATAAATAACAACAATATATATATTTAGCCAAGAGTAAACTTCTTAGGATATATTGATAGATTTAATATTTACCATTAAATAAGGCACAGCTTCTAAGAACTTCTTGACGACAGGCTGGTTGGAGACTTCGCTGAGAAGCCTCGCGCCGTGTCCTTCCCACACGACGCGCTGCAGCCTCCCCATGTCGCACTCATGACACCATATCCTTATGTTGTGCCGTTTTATCACCAAGCCTAGAACAACAGATTACACACAGGTCATAAACCTTTAAAATTATTATAACCCGTTAATATCCCACCGACGGGCACGAGTCTCCTCTCATAATGAAATGTGTTAATCCTTGAAAGGATTTGATTATTATTATTATTAATGGAACAATAATGCGGACTGAGAGGTACTACTCTCTTATCTTCGCCGTTAAGCACTTATATTTCGGTTGGGGAGGTACCTATCGTTGACACGTGAGGCTATCGAGGTATCGAGACTATCTTATTGCTCAGGATTAGCAAATATGTACGTAGGATCTGATACAAAATTTCAATCCGGCGTTGCAGTTGAATGAGGATGTCCATAGGTTGTAACGACCAATTAATATTAGGTAGCCTACAAATTTTAATGCACTTAATACATAACGTATAATACAGTTCTATCATTATAAAAACGATATTAACCATATATATATTACGAGATTCATAAAAGTCACTTTAAGCGTGAAAATTGACGCCAGCTTAACAGATGTAACTATGTTTATCGGTATGTAACACAAAGTTATGTTTAACTCCCGGCCAGGCAGACAACTTTATGATTAATTTATAATTTTGTTTTGTTTGGAAGTTTCCGTACTTTTCTTGTGTTCTAAAGATGATATATTTGTAATATGTCTTTCAAAACGGAATTAAATCCTTATACATGGTAGACATCAATTATATATAAGCGTATAACGTGTATATTTAATGTAATCTTTTTTTTGGAAATTGTGAGTTCCTAATTTCTTCTTAACGATGGCTGCTTAAGCTACGGAGTCTATTTGGTTTGTTTTTCGAATGCAATTCTAGATACCTACTGAATCATCGATGAGAGACATACATGAATGTTATTCCTAGAACTGCAATCGATTGTAAAGTTCAAGGCCTGAGCTCATGGGGGACGTGGGAATCCGTACATCAGGTTCTATTCCATATCTGTGTGAAATAACGGTCATTAATAAATCACCGCGACCCATATTTATTCAAGGTTTTTGACTATTATCGACGTGGACATTTTTAACGTTATTAGCCCTACGTAGTTTGTGTGGAGCGAAATCTGACTAGAGCCCCGTAAGAAAATAATTTAAAAAATCATTGTTAGTTTGTATAGCCTATAAATGTTGGTTTGTATCGTATCGTACATTACAAATATGTTGTAGTACTTGTACTACATGTAGTAATTGTTACATTTCTTATCATTCCTTTTCAATTTGTCATCGAAGTCTAGTTGTCTGGATATCCAAAAACATGAGTTAAGTATTTAAGTCATTTAAAATTTAAAGATCAGTTATCAATCGATAATTTTTAAATACAAATGAGTCAAAAATTTGGACATGGTTTGCTTACAGAGTTCCCAAAAATACGAAGATGAGTTGTTAAAAGAAAATACGCGTGATTTAAGACGTTTAGAATTTAAAGGTGTGTTCAAATTCAAATATTTTATTTCATTGTAAGGTATTTATATACACTTAATGAACGTTAAGACTTCAAGAGTACAGTGTAAAAGCAGTACATCGGCTTTGAGCGTCCTGTTGGTTGACCGGGAAAAAAAAAGCCGACAGAAAAAAACAATCATAAAGTAAGTCATCTATATAACTTAGAATTTCTTCAAAAATAAACGTTTATCAATCTATATAATTCAATGATGACGGTACAGATCGTAAATCCATAAATATTCCAAATGTTATTGATAAAGTAAATCACTGTCAACTAGCACGGGCTTGATGTACCGGACCTGAACAAGAAGTCAAAAGTATTCTATACGTACGTTGTAGTATTTAACGTGATTTTGATATAACACATAACTACTTGAAAAATAAGCTTCCGATGTTTACATACAATCGATAAACGGCATCAAGGTTGTTGGTCCACAAGGCTTGAAAAGATAATTGTATTGATTTTTTGTCAATTTGTCTTCGACACCCTGATTTGACAAAACGTTCTATTCAAATTTTGAGGTCATTAGGTAAATGAAATGGCGGTTATGTTTAGGGTTGGTAGTGCCCCAGTATTAGGGGTATGTTTAACGCCCATAACATTATAGATATGGTATATTGACACGTCGTTAAAGTCTTTACTGCTCGGGGTTTTAAGCAATCCTAATTTGAGGCAAAAAGTGTAAAAAGTGTAAAATATACAAAATGAAAAGAGTACTTAAGGCTAAAAGTAATCTTAGTGTAATAAGAAATAAAAAATAGTATTTTTAGACAAAAAAGTAGGTATAATGATAATATAATACACAATATTGCGAGATAACAAAATAATCGAAACTTGGTTTTTTACTATGTACAGGACTTATGCAGAAGTTTCGAATTACTCATCGTAGTGTGAACAGAGTTATGCTGTGTGGCATTCGACATAATGAAGTTAATAGACGTTAGTACGACTCGTCGTCGTTAGTATGTTAGTAAGCAATGATGATAATAAGCTTGGTAGTTTACCGAAGTTGCTACGAGCCGGCCATATCACTGGAAGGGTTGAAAATATGGTCCAAACCCATCGCAGAAGTCTATATATATCTTTATCTATCCTTAGTCATGACTAAAATCCCATTTGAGTAGATGTATTACTGCCCAGAGAATTAAGGTATTTGATAAATAGTCATCAATCAATGAACATTTTTTTAACCGAAATACAAGAATTCTTTTACAGCGGATTCTGAGGGTGGTGTTGGCAGTATGCCTGTGAATTGAGTGATCTTTTCAATAAGTTCTTACAATCCTTACGTAATTAAGATATGAGATATTAATAAAAAAAATTTAAAAAAGTCGAAAGTTAATTAATATAATTGTAAAACGTGAATGAAGAAGTTAAGAAGATATGGTTAATTAACTAGATTTTGTCATAACTTTTCTGATCATACATTTGAGGAAAACCACAACACATATCTCCAAAGAAATTACTTTCGCGGATTAAAATATAATTTCTAAAAGAGAAAACTAGAAATATTGTTGTGTAGTAAGTTACTGTTTATCACTTAGATCATAGACATGCGGGCAGGTAGAACACACGCGGGCAAATTGCACCAAGTAGCTGTTGTAAGTAATTAGACAGTTGTAAGTTAACTTGAATAATTAATATACACAGGACAGTCAGTTGAAGTTATCATTGAAGTGTCAAGGTCGTATTTTGTATTATTCAGGCTACAGGCTACAGACAGCGGGTTAATGTTTAATGAAACTATCGATCGAGACCCGTCGCCGGTAGAGACGTGTGTGTGCTTCATAGGACATCCATTAGTAGGTACTGTATTGACAGTGTAGTTCGTTCATTACGTTGATTGGCTGTCGTCGTTCTAGATTTGAAAACCAAAAACTTAATTATCAGGTTAATGGAGTTTTGTTGTCTGTTCTAATATTATAAAGCTGAAGAGATTTATAGATGATATATACTCACTTATTTCATACGTTTTTGTGTTAACGCGCTTATGTCTATAATCAGATGGTTTTTGAACATTTTTTTTTTATGTGATAGACCATTTACTGCGGAACGTTTTAGGCTATGTAAAATAATGCGATGTTCCTTAGTAGCCTTGAAACAGTTTTATACGCTCAAAACTGCAACGCATAGCTGATTTGATATAAAATTTATGATTAAACTTATGAAATCACAGTGAAATTAAATGCGCTTAGTTTGACTGACTAGATATTGAACCCGTACCACTATTTGTTCTGTATTTTATAAGTCTGAACATACAATAGTAATTATATGAAAACGTCTTAATATTACAACGTACCGACCAACATAGTAATATTTAATATTTATTTATACCTCAATAACACTTAGCCTGTCACATGGGAGGTCCAGGGTTCAAATCCCTGGTCCACAAATTGCAGATTTCTTCGTAGTTCATAAAGGTCTATCTCTACACTGCCCAACCGTTTTCCAAGAGAACACCCCTGCTCAACGGTGGAACAATAAGGTTAATGTCAATGAAAAATATAAATTACAAAATTTAATTAATTTATTGCATATTTTTATTTATCATTATGCCAACGTCATCATGACGCATTCCCGTAACAGGTTGCACGCGTCGCTTTGAATATTAACGAATAATGAACCCTACAAAAATTCGTTAATTCAAAAGGCTTTTAAATTTGTTTCCCATTTTTAATAGCTTGTAAATTAATTACTTACTCGGCATTATTCATACTTAAGCACTAAAAAGGAAATTTTTAATTGTTACCGACGTTGTTTCAGAAGGAGTTGGAAACTTTAGATCATGCGAAGCAACAAGTTCGCGTGTTTACTTGAGTCGTTACCAAGATTAGCATAACGGCAACTTTCCAAAACACTTCTAGACGAAACGTATTTCAACGATAAGCATCGCCTCGAGCGTTATTACGCGTTTCTATCATTGACAATCATTTTGTTCCCAAAATAGTTTATTAGGCAATAGCGGTTGATTCGTTAGAATTAACTTTTATTAGTGTACTTAGGTAGAACGGGTGGTTTTGCTATAGTTACCGGACTTAATTATGCGTTTTTGTGACTGTAGTAATTGAGTCAACTTTATACATAGACGCTATCCTTCATTTGATGTGATGAGAGTATCAAAACACGAAAAACACGAAACGCAACGCACACGTAAGTGCAAGCCACATGATGTTAATGGTCGTTGCAGCCCATTAACTTCCAACATCAATCACTGATAGATGCGTGACAACTCCTGAGGATAAAGACTGTCTCACTTTTAAGTGTCCGCAAAACCGCATCCCAACTGAAATCTGTTTCACAGTATATAATGAAGGCGGTCTAGGGACCACCTCGTTTGAACTATAGTTGTTCCTACTATAGTACCTACCTATAGTTACCCTGGCTCTTCATCTTCTCATCTCATATTTCAATAATTATGTACTTATTAGAAAATAATTTTCATTTTTTTTAAGAAGCTAGGAAAATATTGTACGAAAACCCACATTTCTGTGGATTCTCCGTAAAGTTCTTAAATGTGTGTGACGTCTACCAAAATTCACATGGTTAGCGTAGTGGACTATGTCCCAACCCTTTCTTCATTTGAAGAACACCTGGGGTCAGCAGTTGTTCAATAATGGATTGATAATGGCCGTTCACAACATAGAATAGTATAAAAAAGATGTTAGGTATTTTCGTTACGTAAAAGCTTCAGTGTTAGACAAATAACGCTAAAAGTATTTTAGATAAGTAAATTAAGGCATAATAAGGGTGGGGCATCGCTGAGGCGTAGAAAGGCTATCATAAAAATAAATATTCATGACCACGCAACATTACCCCACCTAGCCAAGCCTTTATCTGCACGCCACTGAATTCTGTGAAACGATATCGGACGTAGGCCCAGGGTATCATAATCTAAGTGATACCATCGATGCACTGAATGATAAACATTAATGTCACGTATGGACAAAACACGAATACATGTGGTATGCGGGCATTTTAAGTATAGGTGTATGATACGAACACAGCTTTCATTATGGATATTAAAATATGATCGATTGATTTGACTCTATTGTATGGATAGCTTGCGGTAACGAATTGAAACCCGAAAACAAAGTATTTGTATATGATATTGTTATGTTTATTATGTTGATGATACCGTGGAAGGTAATGATGCATTTTCTTATTACTTTTTTCTCGTACGTAATGTACGTTCTAAAAGAGTACCAACTCAATTACGTCAACTAAATGTTAAATGTTGAGGCCACAGATAGAAATTAAATTTCATTATGAAGTACTCTGAGACTTAGAATAATCTTTAAAATGCTACTTGAATGTAATGCTACATTTACGTATATACTAATATATACATGTATACTATAATAGATACATATTTTATACTTATATAAGTACTCAAAATGCAATGATGATATAATCTGTTTCAAATAAAAATGATAAAAAATGAATTTATCGGCCCGTAATAACGCTTTCAACATTTATATCTTTACACTAAGATTCAGTGTCGTGTGATTTATGGACACATGTAAAGTGGAGTACTAAAATAATCTCAACACTAAAAGAATCTAAAGGCTTCATTTATAGTGTACGAGTTAAGAGTAAATTTCACCAATCATTTCTTATTCGGCGTAAACTCTTAAAATGCTTCAGAAAGGTGAACCATGAACGTCAGCTGTAAAAGGTCGTGAGTGGAATGAGGACTGGCGACAGTTGTGGCGTCTTTTTTAACGTACGTAGGTAACCAATTATTTTGATTTTAGAACGTAATTGAATTTTGCAATGGATGCTGTTTACCAATTATGTTTTTTTTATGTTAGAAGAGTAGCAAACGAGCATGGAAACCACCTGATGTTAAATAGTCGCAGGACATAGATACTCACGTACAATTTAAAACATGACCGAAATCCTATCTGTGCTCGGACGTAGATACGTTGTTCCTGAGGACTAAGATAGATGCCTCGCTTCAAACTATAGCCGCAGATGTAAAAGGGTGGTGTATTTATCATCCTTTTACATGATGTAGTAGGTTTAGTATTTATCCGATGAAATCTTTGATGAAAAATACGATTGTTCATTTAATATAAACATAAACTCAAGGTCGTTTAAAACACTTAGCTACTCTTTCAGAAAGGCGCGTCTCTACAAAGTATCATTTAATGGAACAGCTTTAACGTCTTATTTACGTATTATGGTAATTTGAACAAGAGTGGGATACTGTCGTGAAAACAGGTCATTTTATTAACAGGTCAAAAGTTTTATGAACATTAACTTTTATCAAATTTGAATTGCAAAAAAGCTATTCGTTTATTCAAATAAACACGTGTTTGTACCTTTTATAAAGTATTACATTTATTAGCACATTTTTGTCTGTCTCTACAGGTTGACTTGGAAGCAGTTGAACAGATCTTAAGCGTCATATCAGAAATGGTAACAGAATTGTTTCACAAAGCGATCTTACAATGACCCTACATTTCTGTAGGTTTGGAACATACTCACAGCAAATTTTTGAATGTCGCTTACCCGGAAACCGAAATCGGAATTTTTTGGGACGTTGCTTTCGACGCTGACGATTTTTTAAGCTTTTCTGCTTGGAAACGAGGATTCGATTCTACACTATGAGTGATTTCGATTCAAAAAAATTATAGTTTCTTTAATTTTATTTTTAAAACCACTGCTTCATCAATATATTTATTGAATGGATAAATAAAAAATATATTTTTTTATTTAAAAATTCTTTTTTTTGAAAATTCACGTAATTATCGAGTTTATCATACTGACTTAATAGATGTGTTCTACTTTTTTATAATAGTAGAAAAACACAACAAATTGATGTCGTCATCAAGTTTTATAAAACTTTTTGTTATTTTTAAGATACGAGTTATTGACGCAAATATACATATGTACATTGTACATTTTGAGGTAATTCGTAAAAATTGCACCTCCATATTGTGTTCAAAAACTTAAACGTAAAGTGCGGTATCACTTAAAAGCATATTATTTTATTTGCTGAAAGGTATTTATAAATAAATTAAAATTTATTAATGAGTAAGTGATTCATTTATAAAATTTCAGTACCACTTGCTATGTATTTTGAACGCCGATGTGATACTGAATAATTAAAAAAATGGCGATCCTATTTTATTGAAGACTAAAAGATAACTATTTTGACAACACCCTATTTTACAGGTGAAAATTTAAATTCAATAAAAAAATGTCATTACTGATGTATTAATCAAGCGCGTAATAAAATTAACAATTCGTTAAGTTGATTAGGTATCTCATCGCGGCTTAAATATTATACATATTCCAAGTCCAAAAATCACTATACTTGTATGATACTAGTAACTATGTAATAATAATTATTATTTATGTAAATTATAATAGTCCTTTATTTATAACGTCAGATAAAGGTGTTCAAATTGGTCTCCAAACCCACTGAAAAAGAACAATTTGAAGTTGGAAAAGTTGTCAGTACTTACCTGGCGCGTTAGGGCGGGCGGGCATGGCGACGGCGTCGGGCAGCGCGAGCAGAGTGCGCGCCGCGCGGTAGTGTGCGAGCGTGCGGCCGGCGCCGTCCCGCGCGCCCCGCACCGCGCCCGCCCTCTCCAGCAGCGCCGCAGCGGCCGCCTCGTCTCTACATGCCGCTGTATAGTGCAGGGCGGTGCGACCTTCCTGCACACATATGCAAAAGTAACCAAGTGCATTTCGAACCACCTACAAAAAGGGTTCCGTAATCAGGATATCCCATATCTCGAAGTTTTTTTATTTGAAAGAGTAGCATGTGAAACGAGCATGCAGTGCGTAGATGCGTTGCTACTTCTGAAGATTAAATAGCCGGCTCGCTTCTAAGTATAAGCGTTGTAAGTCCCGGTCCAAGTACTACCAACTGCCACAATTAAATACCATATTAAAATATACTTACCACCCAAATATAAATAAGTTTAAACCATATTGCATTGAAAGTTTTATTTCAAGTTGTATTATTTAATATTTACATCAAACGCACTCGTACGACATTCCAAGATCATATTTCTTGCGTCGTCAAAACATACTATAATAGAATTGCACAACAAAATTAGTATCCTCCGGTACCTGAACGACCAATTTTCTATCCAGTGCTCCTCTATTCTGTTTTCTGTTATTCAATTACTTATTTATGGAGTCTCTGCGAGATGTATTCTATTATTCAATTATTTATTTATGAACGACACAAATAGAATCATTTTATAGCTAGTCGTGCACAATACTTCCATTTTGTTATCTTATTATAGGACGTAGGTACTACTCACAGGTCTTTTTCGTCAATTTTTTTTACGGGCACGCTAATTCTGGAAAGTTTCGAAAGTCTAATTTTTGTACCGACTCTCCACTTCTTGTCAATGTGTTTTAAGGAAAAGATAGAACTGAACGATTTTTATTGTTTTTCTTATCGTCAATTTTTTTTATTTTCTTAATTCTCGATTTATTTTCAGTTTTTATGGTAATTTTTGGATATTTTTGCATTTCCTTTAGGGGCACTGCGTGACGTTGTGTGCTCCCATAAAAAAACCCTGACTACTACCAATATTATCCAGTAAATCTCCATTATCCATACAAGAATAGTATGCTGCTTCTATGAAAAAGATATAAATGTGGAATACAGTTAATTGTAGTCGAACAACTCAGCTTTTTCTATTAGAGAGTTAGAGCTTTTTCTATTAGGCAGTTAGACAGTTCTATTAGATCATTTCTATGTAGACAGTTAGTACAAGAAGTTATATTACAATTTTTTGTTCAGCAACTTCATTTCTGCCTCGTCGAAACAGAACACTAACTTGTTAGGAATGGAGTAAGGTTCCAGTAGCTTACTGTTACGTACTCAGAGATAACAATTACTTTTGACGAGTTTTCAGCAATGTCAATGCATATCGTAAGAATAAAAACAGAGTAGACAACCATTTTCCGCATTTGCCGAAGCTGGATAAAAAGCGGATTTTTTACGATTGCGGAAGATTCCAGTAGCTTCTATAATTATTTACTCACGGAGTCTCTTTGATGAACCAGGTGCGGATATTTGTTGACGAACCACTCTGCTATGTCTAAGAAGTTGTAATATACTGCTTTGTGCAGCAAGCCCACTCCTGCCTCGTCGAAACAGGACACATACTTATTGTGGTTATAGTCAGATTCCAGTAGCTCCTGCAATTATATTTTGAAAATTAAAAAAATATATATTTATAAGTACGTAAAATTAATACCAAAAATATTTGTCAGTAGTTTCTATATCTACATCAATTGGTCGCATACATACATCCCATCACTACGATATCAAAGTGACCCGATATTCAGTAAAATATGTATATAAATATAATATAATACCAATTCAATAGTGGATATCGTAACTTATCGAAACTGTTATTCAAATATGTTTATAGGATACATTTCATTATAC
>DWON01002845.1:0-19475 GCA_018251015.1 Phocides pigmalion okeechobee
AATTTTCGAAATCGGTAAATAAATGCTGACGTCCTGAAGTAACAAACATAAAAAATAATAAATAAACGAATAAACGAATCTACATCTTTAAAAGTCAGTTAATCTTTAGGAGATTTTTTGGCTAATAAAGTCCCTATTAATACTATCGTTGAAAGTTAAAACTCACCGAGTAAAGGTTTAGAGAAAACTGAGTTATTATCGCAATTTTATTAATATAAGCGCTATCTCGGCGTGGTAATGTCGTTAAGTCTAATTCATGTTTTTTATTACGCATAAACATTTTTCAGACAACCACTTAATGATACTCCTGTAAGTTATTATTATTTACTTATATAATTATGTACTTTTTTTCCTATTTTGGAAGAATGTAAATATTTCACGCTCTCCGACAAACTGCGACAGACCGCTTCCTAGCTGAAATATAAATATCTCATTTGTAATGAAATATGAACAGTAAAAACCTAAGTATCGTATTTTTTTGCTTTTATAAATGAAAAATATTTATTAGAAAATGAAATGAGATGAATTTTTACTGCTCAAATGTCAACAAAACATGTCTATGACAAAATGCTAATTATAAAAATTGTCTTATATGTCAATGAAACATGTCTATGATAAAATGTTTATTGTGTACTTAGTGGGTTTTCCTATCAGCAGACCGTATACTGATGCTGTACGACAGACTGCGACAGACCGCTGCCCAGCTGTGGGTGCAATATACTATCCGTCGCAATGTCGCTCTGCAATTTCGCCATTGTTTTTGAAGTACAATGAAATGGGCCCCAGCTAAAATAGAAGTAGTACGGAGTTAGCATATGAATAAAATGGACAAAGGAGCCCCACTGCGCAACGAATCTTATTAATCACCGGAGTATAGGGTTGGTATGAATGGAGCTATCATTCTTTAGGATCTAATTATAATAGCTATTTATTACAACTGCAGGCATTGAGATAAAAATAGCGTTGACTTTTGGATTTAATCACTGTTAGAATTTCCATTTTGTTCTATTTATATAGATACCACTTACTATAACGGCAATTAATAGATGGTAGTAGAAGTATATGATGGAATTTTTGTGTTTCGGTTGGAGAGAAGTGGTTGTTGACTACATTAATAACCAAAGGTACCATCTTTATCCTCAAGTGTGACTACGTGCGACCTTAGATAGGACCATTTAACAACGGGTGGCATTCAGGTTCTTTTTTTATTCTTCTAACAAGATATATCCTCTTTTTTGTTTTTAGTAGTTAATTGTGATAATTACAGACACTATCTTCTAGGTATTATTATATATTGTCTCTGTAACATGAGACCATAATAGGGTTACGGTATCTCCTGCCTGTCAGAAGAGGCGACGAAAAGGAGTCTTCGGGAAGCGAGAGTGATAAAAGTTGGAGCTCCACGCATATGCATAATTATTCTGAGAAGGCATGGCCAGGCATGAGTGATCAACGACGTGGGAACAGACCTGTACCACAGCCGTGACGCTTCCCCAATATGTCCCGAATTGCGGCGTTGTACTAGAAAACACCAGTTCATTTCCAAATCCAGCTTTTCTCTACAATCACAGAAGGCCACAGGTGGAAATCCCACATAACTCGTAATCACTCCAACGATGCCAGGTCCAGGTCCTTTATAAGTTGCTCTCCGAGACTTAAAAAAGTGTATTATTATGTATATACATATTATATTAAATGTACATATACTCATCCACATAAAATTTTGAAATTGCACTTCCTTGATAATGTAAACTTGTTTAAAATATAAGCTGTTAAGTCATTAAAAATGGTGTTATTTATATGTTCTGCGCAAAATACAGACAAAACACTGTTACTATGTCCATCGTTCAAAGGTGAAAAAAATCTATGAGTTAAATTTATATTAATAAATAAATAAATATAGAATTTTGTTGTATACTTTTATAGTATGTGGTATGAAAATAAAGGGAATTAAACATATTATTCTAAAATTGATATGCCATAGATGCTCAAAGAAGAAACGATTAATGAAGACAACTTATAAACTGAAAACACAGCTAGAACTTTTAAGCTCAATATACGTAGAGATCTATCAACATGGACATTATCAGATAAGCTAAGCTTTTATCAGATAAGTAATAATGACCGTACTTGTATGGATTATTTCTTCATACTTCTCAAAGACTACATATGTATTTGTAAGAAATTAATTTGTGATACCACTCAGTGGCACATATACTTGTGTTTTTAAATTTTGAATATCAGATAAAGAGTCAGCCGTCACTTTTTTACTATGTACCGGGTACTAACGATTTTTTATTTTTGTTTGCTGTGCCCACCATTTACATGGCTCGAAATATCTGAAATAAAAATCAAGGAATCGTGAGTGCTCGATACACAGTGACATATATAAATTCCGCTATGATATTGGCTTATAATCGTCATCTTACTACCACAGATATTATTAAATTTTTAAGTATTATAAAGAATTCTTAAGGATGTAAGGTTATCAATGGTTTTTGCCACGCATTGTTATTAATTTTTATACCTAAAGCTTTATAGGCTTTGGACTTTTGTAACACCAAAAATGTCGTCAATACATCGTCAGCTTCGAAAAAGAGTTCTTTTTGCAGCTTTACTTATAATAACTGCTTCTTGAGTTACTTTATAATTAAGAAGTATAAATCCCATACCCATCCAAAAAACCAAATTAATTTTGAAGTTAAAATATATATTTTAAACCGAAACGTTATCAAAGCAAAATTATCGTTGTTGGCAAGTCACTATCTGACGTAAACAATGGATAGTTCCCGCTCAGGTTCGGTTCTATTGTAATGAATTAATTAATAAAATAAAGGGGACGGGTGGGGGTGGAGCCTTTGTCCAGTGTAAGGATGGATCTGATCTCATTAACCAGTCATTGTGATGGTCCCGGAACAATACCCGCTTGGTCAGCGCTCGCTCACCTAAGCAATGTCGCGGCGTCATCCTATACGTACCTACGATTCTAGCTGCTATACCGTAATAGGCCTGTGGTTTTTATAGTATTTGACTGATGAAATACCTGTATTAATTAAAGATTTAATGATTAAATTTGATAATCCGCGTCATGCTACGGTAACACGGTGTTCCGGGTTAAATTGAAAATCTGGTAGCTGTCTAATTGAAAAATTTAGTAATCTATTCCGGGTCTGGGTATTTTAGCGTCCTGGTTGTGTCCATATTACTCGCAACAGATGAAATTCTAGCGTTAGGCTACGACTGTATTTTTTTTATCAACAAGACATTGTTCCTTTGCTGGGAACGTGTATCTCAGAATGAAACGGAGTGAGCCACGCTGATCAAGTGAGAATTATTAGAAAGCGTTTCTATATTATTATTATGTTATTATTAAATATAAAATAAATAGTATACGATTTTAAACTGATATTATCGCGGAATCCATACATAATGCAATATAACGGGTACTCACGATTAACGATTTTTGATTTTTAATTGCCGATATTGCGAACCACTTGCATGGCTCGTGGTCACGGCGAAACTCAAAATTCGTTAATCGTGAGTACCCGTTATATTGCATTATGAAAATAAATAGTGTCAAATATGCGGATAGAATATGAATAATTAATAAGACGTTAAAGTGGAAATACTTTAACATTAGTTGATATTAATTATTGATTTAAGGTAAATACATTTTGTTAAGGCGTTTCGTTTTAGTCATTGGCATATGCGTGCTTGATTAAACCGAATTTAGATTTCTATATTACATTAAGTTCGACTGATGCCCAAAGAGCCCATCACAATCAGAAGATCGCATGCATGCATGCATTGCATGCTCGTTGGCTTCCTTTATGATAATTATAAAAAGAATACATAAATACAAGAATACAAGGCTGATTAAAATCAAAATTGTATTTATCTAGTATATAAAAGATTTGAATAACAGACATGATAAAATTTAATGCACTCATTAGACGCTCTCAACTATTTTCGTAGCGAATCGTAGGAGCGCTACGACTACGAAGCTACATTTTTACCTATAAAACAAAAAAATGTGAGTTACATTTTTGATTATTTCAGATTAGGAACAAACATATATCCCATTTTCTCTACTGATCGTTGTCAAGGTCAAGATTAATAATCTTTAAAGGAGTTTAAAGGGTATGATGTCAAAAAGTAATTATATCAAAAGGTAAAACAAGCATACAGTTCGCTTGTTCTTGCAGCCTATGAACCTTTAGAAACTTGTAAGGGCTAAGTTAGTGCAATATATAATACTTGCCTAACAATATTTAAATTAAACTAGTACACAGCACCGCCGCGCCCTCTGATGATAGTAGAAATAGAAAGAAGTATACTAATTTACTTTGAAAAATCTGATAGTTCCCAGTTATTAAAATAATATACGTACATTTGGTATATACTTTATAGTTCTTTCATTACATTTGAAATTACACTAAACGAAATATAAACTCAGATACCAGTTGTAAACTAAAAACAACGTAATCAAACGTAGTGTAGTAACGAATAATCGGTAACGAGACCAGAGCAATAGTTTACAGATTTTACAAAAAAAGGAAAAGTTTAAAATATTTAGTATAATATAACATTAATTACATTTTGCGTTCAGGAAACACAAAGAAATAAAGTAGGAATAACACTTCACTTTTATATAATATAGAGGATAATTAAATAAGGGCCATATGTTTTTTATAATACGTTCTATGTGTGATATACGTAAGTATAATTTATCACGATCAATTGTCACTTTAATTTATATTTTTGTATTGCAGTGACAAAATGAGGACGCCAAGCTGCAATATCGGAAAATTGCAAATCGCAACACTGAAAGCCGCAAAATTGCACAAAAATCAGCTCTTATTGTTATCATTTACAAAATTACAACAGTCGTTACATGTTCGTGCATACAAAATATATTTTATAAAATGTTTTGTCATCTAAAAGGAGCAATTAACAAAAGAGAAGCACAAATCAAAATATTAATTTTTTTGAGTGTCATAAATATCACTTACAAAAGTTATATTTTATGAATAAACAATATCTATTTGTTTTAATTATTTAATAGTAACTTTAAATTTTAATAGGTGGTAGTAAATTAACAATCGTTTTATTATTAAGATAAGTATATTGATTATTAATTCTTTCCTCAAATTCCTCCCTCACGGCTAGGGGAAGCCTTGAACATCCTCTACCATCATATGTTGGACATCTTTAAAATCCTCCGACAAGACTTAATAATTGGCATCTATCGATAATAATCGGGATAGACTTTCATGCGACCTTCAAAGCAAAGAAGTGAGCACGGCGTGTTTACATGCGGTCACCCATCCAACTTCTGACGCCTTTTGACTTTGCTTAAATATATCGATCGTTTACCATCACACAACCAATATAGCAATATGCATTATGCAGGCTATCTTTCTGTTTACCGTTTATTAAAAACTGAATAAATAATCACCAGCTGCACCCCAACCGTGGTATATAAAAACTTGCAGCCAAACAATCGCAACAAAATAAAACTCTTTCCCTAGCAAAAATCTACTGAACATATAAATAAGAGTAGAATTGATTTTTAGGTAGAATGTGCGCTTTCTGTCTATTTGCAAAGAAATAAATAAACTTATGTCCAGCAGTGGGACCTAAAAAGGGTTGCAGTCAAATACGCCACGAAATGAAACTATCCCTAGCGACAGTTTTATTCTACATTCGTATATAACGAGAGTTGATTGTTAGCGTGGAGGGTAAGCTTTCTTTCTAACCCTCTATGAAAAGAAATAGAAATTGTGAAAAGTCGCTGCCGCCGGACAATAGATGGCGCTTGATCAAGATAACGATATGTTAACATTGTCACAATGGAAACGGTAATGGCGCGATTGTACTGCTTGGCACAATGCTTTTAGATGTCACCTCCAACAATGGGCGAGTCGATATCAGCTACTGTTGTGCTCAGTCAAACGCCATCGAAACGAAAATATTGTTTTATGAGTACACACGAGCGTTGTGTATTATATATATAATTTAAAATTGAATATTTACCACTTTGTTGGAACTATTAATGGTCGTTACTGTATATTTTCACTGAGTTTTCCTATTTTTTATATTAATATAGTAAAACCTGATGTCGGTGGGCACTGACATGGACACTAAAAATACATTTTCGTGGTCGTTGCAATACACCCATATTTAACCTCAAACAAGATTATACACTGCTTGAAATCGTATATTGCTGTATTGCTATCATGAGATCCAAATGTCTAACGCCCGAAAGGCTTTTCTGTGGATAATGATGGTGGCGCACCATCACCAAGTCAGGTGTCCTTTTTCAGGCGAACACTTGTTTTACTAGTCTATTAATATCTTTTTTCGATATTAACGTTTAACTATACATTTTTGCCGTGGAGTTGGGTAATAAAATCCAAAGTAATATATTTTTTTAAAGACATTACTTACTCTTCTGCGTAAAACATTTGAATATCGATGTAAACAAAACGTCATAACTCTTCCTATTTTATGTTTTGTTCGCATCACAAATCACGGCAAATTTTTCATCCCCCTCAGCTTTATATTTCGGTGACCCAATCGCGCCAATGTAAATCATCATTCATCTGTATGAGCTCGAATAATAAGCAATTGATAAAATCGCTCCACGCCGCTGTCTATGACAATTCGCACTCAAATTCGACGATATAACAATAGTACCACCCACCAAACTAACCTGACACCCTCCCTCTCCCACGCCCTCTGTCTTGCTTTACATCAATCATTTCTTGTAGGTGTTTTAAAGGAGCTATCAGGGATCTCACAAGAATGGTTGTAAGACATAAGTCAACCAACTATTCAGCTATTCAAACCCTGTGATGGATCACGATTTGAGAGAACATTGTATGGAAACAAATGATACCCAGTCTGAACGAGGGCTTTTGACACTCATTGTTTTTTTCCTAATTGTTGTTTTACATTTTCGTATAAAGTTTTCATTGTTATATCCCTCTACAATAGAAAGTCATTATATGTATTTGTATAAAATTGGAATCTTGTTGTAATTATTTGCATAGGATTTTAAAGAGGGCTTTTGATTGGCGATTTATAAGACATACAAGTAAATTAATAATTTTATAAATTATATAAAAAAATTACAAATACGCATACTTATGTGAACTTACAATAAAGAACAAATAACCGTTCGAAAAACCAGCAAAAACAACCCTTATTTATTTTTTTACCATTACATTTTTGAGTATAGTAAACTGCATCTTCTAGATATTCAAATGAGAGCAGATTAGATACGAAATATAAAGTTAAACTTAGTCTCAATAAACAAAAATCAAGTGTCACTATCTATGATTGTACACGCTTATTTCCGAAACTACACAACCGTTTTCAATGAGATTTTATGAATGTAAATGGTCGGTTCTAATTTCATGGACAAGATAGTATTGGCTCTGATAGATGGCGTTGTAGTGAAGATAAAAATGTTTTATTTTTTTAAGGTCGCTATTTATTATTGAAGTTAATCTTCTTAATGCGCTATTAGGAATATCAGAGTACATTTTTAGATAGGGACAAAGTAGTGCGCGCCAATATAACCCATACGATTACTTTATTATAATAATATTGTAAAGAGAACTGTGTTTAAAAAATATTTCAGTTCATTACTTCTTAACTTAATCTATGGATGCCGTATACTATACTATACTACACTTTTTTATGTCGTTACCTTCATCTATGAGTCGTTTTCTCAGTTAAAAGTTATTTAAATATGTCATATAAATATTGTATTATTTCCGCCCAAGAAAATCTTACGTGCATACAAGTACACAAGCTGTTTTTTACTTTTCTTTTAATAAATCGAGTGTGGGTGAAACTGCAGGTCAGCGCTATGATAAACCTTTACGATTTCGACAGGAAAACGTGAATAATAATTGATATTCAATAAACACGAACGTGCGGCAGGTCGTGAAATTCGGAAAATTGAAGAGCGGTGGGAAGTGCTCTGAAATCGGTGATTAATGTTCGATTCAGGAAACAAATATACTGGGTCTGAAAACAAGGGAACTGGATGACCCAGAACGGAAGGGAATTATCATCGTCTGGATATTACTGTTCTATCACATACATCTGCGTCACAGATGAATATCTACAAATACAGAACGATTGAATAATCATTCTGTATTTTCCCGCATCTTGCAAGGTGATAAAATCTGAATTCTTGATATTTTCATGTACTGTGAAACTACCTCTGACAGGACTTTAGTTCTTTTTGAAGTCAGATGTCTGTAGAGATCATTTAACATCAGATGACGTAATTTCACCTAATATTAGGATTAGTACCTAAGGTTATAGTGCATCATTAGTCAATTGTTCATCTGAAGTCGTTAACTGAATGTTATACCATTTTACAATATTTATAAATCATGTGTCCATAAGACCATGTCTCCAACTGAAAAATTGTTGGTGCTGATACTATCGTAGTTTAACTACAGAATCTTACGAGTTTCCTCTCAAAATGACAAAGATTTAGGTCATATCGGTCATATCGGTCTCGCCGGCCATTTACGTATACGCAAATTTGACATACTAAGTAGGTTTCTCCACGATGTTTGACTTAACCATATAAAGTAATGATTAATTTTCAAGTTAAATATAACTGCTTGGTGCCTCAAAGGATACATAACTAAGCTATCGGTCTTAGTTATTATAATGGTCAGCAATCGTTAAAACTTGTGGAATGCTCTATGGACGGATTGAAAACATTGGACACAAGTAGGCCTCTTACCTCCTTTATTTATAATTTACATTAGAACAACGTAGTGAAAAGGTTTCCTTTAACCGTGTAAACAGCACAGCATGTGTACGTAAAAGACTTGCAACAATATTATTTTTAAATTTTCGTGTTTGGGATACGAAACTCGCACCACCTATTTAAGCCGTAATTTTAAAGGTGGAAGAACTATAGTTTGATCGGGGAGGTTATATCTTGTATTGAAATATGAACAGTAAACATCCAAGTATCACAAAATATTTGCTTTTATAAATAGAACATATTTTTTAGAAAATGAAATGAGATGAATTTTTACTGCTTAAATATCAATGAAACATCTCTATCACAAAATGCTAATAGTGTAATTTGTCGTTCAAAAGTAGGAGAACTATAGTTCGATCGGGGAGGTACCGTCGCCGCCCTCATAAACCGCCATATAGCATTACTTGTGTTTCGGTAGGAGGGGTGCGGTTGCCGGCTCCACTTTGAAGCGAGGCGAACATCTTAGTCCTCGGGAGTAGCAACGTATCTACGTTCGAGCTCAGAGAGGATTTCAGTCGTGTTGGTGGTTGTACGTGGATATCTATGGGCTACGACTACTTAACATCAGATGATTTGCATGCTCGTTTGCTACTCATCTCACATAAGAAAGCCGAAATCCTTGCCACTAGGGTCTCACACGCCGTCACAGCGTACGAAGTAAATCAATTACATGAAGCTATATTATTAAGCCAGTACATTATAAGTGGTTCATTGTAATCTTGATAATAGCTAAATCTGACAACAAGCGAACAATACCATAAGCTCCACATGTATGTGTAGAGCAGAATTAGTAACATTGTGCTTAGCACAATAGATTGCTTTACGACACTGATGTCTTATTATCTATCGAGCGCCCGCGGTTTTACCCTCTCGTATAACATTTTAGTTTCAACGAAGGAACCCTAGTTGCTGCAAAAGTAATTTACAGAAACTATTAACAACCCATACTAATAAATGCATAGCTTATATGGTGGTAAATCAAATAGTAATATAAATTACCAAAGGTAGTGTCGCTATACCCGTTTCTAGCAGGAACAGTCCTTGCCTTTCGATGGAAATGTGTCATTGCTAATTTCCTTACAAATGATTTGCCTTTTGCTCAGAAATAGTAACGCATTTATGCTAGACTTCAGGAAGAACTCCTACTCCATATAAAGAGTCGATTAAATGTTCATTGGCACGATCAAGTGACACGATCACAATCACTTCATTTTTTTAAAGCTTGTGCTACTCCAAGGACAACTTCGTGTGGTCCTTATTTACTTAATAGTTCAATTTGAATAGGTTTCCAAGAAAAATCCGTACAATTTGAAAGAACAAACAACAAGACAAGGCCGCTAATTCGTAACCATACTGCTTCCTGCAGGCTTAGTATAAATTTTATTGCTTTGTTTCTGGTTGACATTTATTACTGTTAAATGTGTAGGTTACCTAATAGACAATAAATAACCAAAAAATATGGAAACATATAATAAAAAAATGGAATTGTTGGTTGAATTGGTAACTTAATAATCTTTTATATGAGTTTAAATAAATTTCATTTCCCAGTTTTGAAAGGTAAGATCGTACGTGGCTCAAAAAACGAAGTACCTACCACTATAATACCTATTTTTATCATTAAACAACTTTAGCGTTTCGGTAAAAACGTGTGGTTACCGGGCATGGACGGATATAATGTCGTGTTTAGAAGTACCTACCCCCTCTTATCATAAGCAAAAATCCTCGCAGAATATTTACTGTTTTATATCCATCACTTGTATAATCGTGTAATTTAGTATTAATTGCGATTGGCGTTTTCATTATTGTTGCTGCTGAAGTTCGGTAAACATTAAGACCCCATAACAATGCTAGTACGCCCATGCCATGAGATGACCATTAGTACTTAAGACTGGTTCCGCACCTTTGATCTATCTCGAAATTATAAACGGGCAAACCAATAGCAAACAGTCACCGTTGCCTATGGATACCTGTAACAGAGAAATCGCCTCACCGGATTTGAAGGCAAGCTTTATAACCTTTTTGGAGTCTCATGTCATAGGGTTCAGAAAGAAAGGAGGAAGATTCCACAGGAGGTAGCTCGTTCCACACCTTGCACGTACGTGGAATAAATTAATGGGCAAACAATTCGATATTTATACACTTGATTATGTAACGAAGTTTAGCCGTCACCACGCGTCATGCAACTAGTTCGGAATATCGGCTATTGAATATTCGGTTATTATCAGTACCGCTACATAGGAAAATGTATAAATTCGGCGATGATATTCATTTAAAATCCGGCTGGCAGTGACTGCTTACCATTCAGTATATCAATCCTCAATCCTCAGTCCTCAATCTTCAATCCTCAGTCAAAAGTATGCAGTATTCATTATCTTCTCTCTCTTTCTAGTACAATTATGTGTATAAAATATTGAACACGATTTAATTTTACTCTATATTTAAAACAATGTACATACCTACGTATTTTACAAAGCGAAAAGCAATATCGTTTTATAGAATACCAAACCACGCGTAACTTTTATGCATAAAACAGTAAACCAAGTCCATTGTACCAAGGACAATGCCGCTAATTCCTGATCCATGTAGCTTCCTGCTTTGTTCCGTGTTGACAGATTTTCCCATTATCAAGATAACAATGAGCCACATGTACTTCATCTATAACTTAATATGAGCCTAAATAATTTAATTAGTTTAGATTTCGTATCTAAATACGCAAAATTCAAGATTTTGGCGGCATATGTTTGTAAAATTTCCTCCTAAAAATTTTATCGGTTTTAGATGATTATTATGCTATTTTAAGATGTCCTTTGGACCCGGTAGGTGACGCTGTTGTCGATATGCATTTTTTATTTTCTTTGCTTTTTTGTATTTTACTTAGATATTACATTTTTTATTCTTCATTACATTTAAAATTAAATAATTTTGGATCCGCTAGTACCTAATAAGTTTAAACGAGCTATTCTTATAGTATGTATTACATATAATTCCATGTATATATAATATATATACATTACATTATGTACGGCAATTCTAAAGACTACAACTTATGTGATAATTATGTCCCAGTCAGGTTTTCGACCAATTTAAAATAAGTATGTAATTTTTAACATAAAATTTGACAAAAATGATTAATGTATACCAAAAAATACTATTAAGAAGTACTCTTACAATGTCGATTATTTTGGCTCCCCTCAAAAATGTCCGCCCCAAATTAAATGTTTACACTGTACTTGATTTCGAAAGGTTTCGTCCCTTATTTTGTAATGCAATTCTATGCGATATTATTTCACGGTCATTACTATGATGGTTGTTAGAAATGTTTATTATTGTTTTGTAGATCATATTATAATAGTCTGAATCTCACAGGGATTCCGGAGTCCAAATCATCAGGACATATCTATAACTTTACGAAGTTGCAGGCATATTCGAAAATATATTTAACTTGATTTAATGGTTAAGAAAAAACGCGCGAGGAAACCGGCAGAAAGTTCTCCAAAAATTTTTGAAAGATTTGTGAAATCAATCAATCCGCACTTAGGCAACTGGGCCAAACTCTTCTCCTCTCAATCTTAGAGGAGACACTTGTCCAATTGTGACACAATAATGGGTTAATGATAATGATATGACCATTTGTGTTGTCTACGACTTCTTTGTTTTCAGTCACTGCTTTCCTAGCTATGATACAAGTTTATATGGAATAGAAACTACAAATAAGCTGCTAGTGGGTAATTTTCATGCGGAGGCATGTGAGGCACTTTCATTCAGGTTGAATGATAGATCAGCGCGAGATTTGGCTTAGGAATCCGAGAAGTCTGAATTTCTCTTCATGAAGTTAGGAGGTCCACAAAATCCACCTACAGTCGTTCAGTCGCTTTGTTGCTGCAAAGTTCTAGTGCCACTGCCACCTTTTCTCTCTTTCTCTCGCCGAGAATTGCGTTCGCTATTCAGTGCGAAAATGCGGTCTACGTTCTTGCCACCATATCGTATGGGCACGAACTTCTAGTAGATTGTTTGTTATCTTTTATTATAATTAGTTTTAAGATACTCGATGGGTATTGGATAAAGTAAATATATTAATAGTTTGCGGATTGCACTGGTTGTGATACAGCCATGAAATAACTTTTATACAAAACCTCAATTTGCCGGTCGAACTTCACAGAGCCAAGTCGAATTTCCTTCTAAATTCTAATGTGTAATGTATTTCGAGATGACAATGGCGTCGGGGCTGCAATCCTGCCGCCCCAGCGATCGTATTCACTTGCGGTCACTTTAACTACTCTAATGTGCGGGCCCTTTATATTTCAAGCCGCAACTTTGAACCCCCACCTCTTTGTGCCCGATAATGCTGATACGAATTTTCCTTTTCAAAATAAGTCTTAGGATAATTCTACAGCGTTTCATAATCGTCGGTATAGCATAATATGCCCACGCCTTTGTATCTTCCCTCAAAACGAAAAGTATAAAGCCTTAGCCATCCCCTTGACCATTGACCATGATGAGAGTTACATTTGTACTAGTATGAAAACATTACGAAAAACCTGTAAAGAAATACGTTTACTGATTATCTTTTCCCTCATTGTTAAAGAAAAATATAGTTATAAACATTTATATATAACATCTACTTATAAACATTTTATACAAAAACTACGATTTGAATTAAAACCTAGATCTCCTATAAAGCTATGAAGTTTTTATTTATGATGATTCTAACACTTAGGTACGTATATTTTAGAATACATAGCCCAAAAGCAGGTTAATTATATGGATTATGAGAGAATTCTATTCAAAGTTTGTTTTACTTCGAAAGCTTCTGGAATATTCTTTTGCAAGTCGTAAGACTCGAGTCACGTGTACCGGCCCCGCAAACTTTGCCGCAACAATTCATTGTGTATTAATACAATTGTGGCTTTTGTTTCGCCTAGCTTTTATCTCTCGTAATAAGAGTTTATGCGAGCCATAGAATAATTTTTGAGTCGTTCTCGAAGCCACGACATTCACATGCAAAGTCACCGTCTTTGTGCAAGTTAATTTACAGTCGTATAAATCTGGTGTCTTTGTTTAATCGTCGAATGGACACGATATTCAGCCGATAAGTGCTTATCCGCTGGCGGCGATGTGAATAGCGGTGGCGATGGCCGCATACATCGCAACTCGCAATAGAATATACGAGAGTCCGTTTCAAAGTTCTTTGTTACGATTATCATGGAAAATCCGATCGGGGGAAGTGTGGCGGGTGCTTTCAACGTCGCAAACTGCATTATGAGCTATCTGAGCTGTGGCGCTGCAACTATATAATCTACTCGCGTTCCTCTGTTCAGCGAGGACTACAACGATGGCAAACTTCGGCATATGACGATTGTTTTATAACGTTTGAATTAATACTAAATAGACTAGATATTAAAGTTTACATCTGAGATTTTATCTATCACCGGGTTGATGACCTGGAAGTCAAAACGACTTTTGAAAAAAATAATGTGAAATTGCCATCTCGCATATGTAATCTGAACTATACTTAGCTAGATAAAAATCACTGAAACTCAGCTAAAAATATACGAGCACATATGTAACGTTGACAATTACATGATGCTAATTTCCTCATGAAACTAACTTCATCATGTCGTGTTGTTCTAGTTCGTATGACTTTTGGTGGGTCGGGAAAATGTATTTTGAATGTTTGTTAATACTATGCCATAACTTTAAAATATCGTTTGCTTAAATAAATAGTTAAAGAACTATCTTCAAGAATAAATAATAATAAAAAATAATCTCAAATAGAATAAAAAATATTAAAATTAAAACGATTATTTAAAATTAACTTTGAGATGCAAATCGTACTAAAGAAGATTGTCAGAAAATGAGCCTTCTCAAGAGATTTGGGTATTTTAATATAAAATTGTTTTAAGAAAATCGAATGCATATATACGAACTATAATGAAATACAAAAGATCCTTTATGTACTTGCCTAAAATAATGGATTGAAAATTTAAATTTAGAAATTCGTAAACTGGCGAAAACTTTTTTGATAGCCGCCGAATTATGTATTACTGTTCTAGTGCTCCATAAATAAGTATTTATGACGCAAAATGTAGTTATACGTTGTAAAAAGTAATAATTTAAACTACACGCTATTGTTCTGGACAACAACGGTAGACGTAAAGAAACTCTACTTGAACCGCCCATAGCCGATTAATGAGCAAGTTCGCAACTTCATTCCTCAGATTATAGCGATCCATTGAAAATATCCATAAAAGTCGAACATTACCCGAAACAATGGAGGGGAGGGCCGGGGTATTAGGTGCTGTGCCGCCATTGAACAACTTTTGTTCCATTGTGTTGTCCACTAGAGGGAGGCTCGAACACAAAGACACGACGCAGACATAGACCGAAATTCATCAGCAACACGATTGTTTGCTACATAAAGGATGCCATTGTCGACAAATATGATATAGTAACACAATGTGGATGTTGTAATTAGAACGCTAGGCATTGCTTTCTGTCGTGAGTATGGTTTCAACTTTGGTCGGACGGTGTGCTAATTCAAAGGAGTGACAAATACAATGGAATAAAGAATGATTATTAAGTATAAATTGATGACCTATTTGGCACAGCTAATAGTTTGTCAAGAAGGTTCTAGGTTGGATTTCTAACCAGGCTTATATTTAGAAAAATAAGTTTTGTTGTACAAGGATATCCCAAAGCGTGGGACCTAGAATACTATTGCAATAATCCAAAATTAAGGTAGAAACCGTAACTCTGATAATATTTTGCTATTATTGGGTATTTTACCGGAAGATACCCTTCATGTTTCCATTAGGTAGGCCACGGCTTCAGTCTGCGCTTGTTAACGCACGCCACTACATTGGACATAATAAGAAAATATTAAACAGGTGCAGTTTTACCCGTGCGAGAATTGATAAGCTTACTGTGAAGGCACCGACGAACTTCATCCTCGGAGCTGTCACCTGCGAGAGCCAAATACAAACCATATTTCTCTTTTTTTCTTTCTTATTCTATTATTTCTTATCTTATTTCTAAGTCTTGTCTTAAAACATCAGCTGGAGTTGAATTTTACCTGAATTGTCAATTACATTAAGATAGTTAGGTATAGCATAAAAAATCTAAATTACTGAATACATTGCATCTCTGATCGGATTCAGATGAAACTGGTATATTGTAGTTTGCTCACAGAGCGGCATGGTTACTGACATGGATTGCTTAGATTTTTATGTAAAAAATAGATACGATATTATACTTCCTATATATACTAGGACGAATACAACCGAATGCTCTTTAAACGAAAAGCTCTCTGTTAAAAAGACAGGTATCTACTAAACGCCGTGCGTGTTCGTTCATCTACACAAATGTCCCGTCTCCCCATTTCGGCTTGCGCCGAA
Organism: Phocides pigmalion okeechobee; assembly: GCA_018251015.1. NCBI lineage: Eukaryota > Metazoa > Arthropoda > Insecta > Lepidoptera > Hesperiidae > Phocides > Phocides pigmalion. The sequence continues at coordinate 16,198 of DWON01002845.1, forward strand.
GTGATTCCCGGTCACAATAGCGCTCAACTTTCCCTTTTTTCATATTTGAACTCACTTAAACCGACCGCGATTTGAGCTCCTACGGCTTTGTTTACTCTATTTGCTTCGGCTCCTAAAGTCATTATTGTATCGTTTTACTAAAATGCTTCATGTATAAGTTGTCGAACTGAGGGGTAGAAGATGAGAACACACGCTTGCATAAACTGAGACTTCTTTTGTTACGAGAACAATAAGGAAGTGATGACATGAGCATTTTAATATAATAGCAGGGCGCATGCATTGAGAAATATTGATCGTTTTCCACTCAAAACTCTTCTTTATATTTGGCATCCCATATTTTTTAAGAACCTGAGGTATTGGTAAAAATAGGACTAAATGCGAGTTTACTCCCGTGAAGAGTAACTATCACACATTATTTATCGACGTTCCATAACTTGTCATAAATCTGATTTTTTGTGATAATTAAAAAAGGATAAAATGTCGAGTTTTAGAGGAAAATTACTGAATATATCGTCTATTGTTGAATTCTGTCTTTTAGTGTATTACTGAATAAGACGGCTAAGATCGGGTGATGGAAGGTATTCCGATATCTCATTCTTTTGATCATCCCAAAACGTCGTCTAATGAATAAAAGGATAATTTTTTTTTATTGAAATCTCCTGATATAATTATCTTTTTTTAAAGGTTTTTCTAAAGGTGGTAGAGCCTTTAGAGCTCGCTCAGGGCGGCACTACCGCCACCCTCATAACCCACCGTAAAGCGACATATTCTTCATATGTTGTGTTTCGGTTTGGGAGGTGTGGTTGCCAGATACACATTATTGGAGGCGACCATCTTTTTTTTTTATTGTGATAGAGTAAGCGGTAACGGTGCATGCTCGTTTCTTACTCTATCACAATAAAAAAACTGAAGTTCTATTTAAGGATGGACGCGGATGCGTTCCTACTCTTGAGGACTAAGATCTTAGCTTCTGTTCTATTTGAGATTGGGCGTGGTTATCCATGGGCTGCAGTGACCACTTAACATCAGGTGGCCTGCATGCCCGTTCCTTACACTTTCACAATAAAAAAAATCTTTTCATGTGCGCTAATACACAATAAGAATAAAATATGTATATCGAATGGAGTGCAAATTTATTCGCATAACATTGCAATATCCAGGGACTTGCCATTTTAATATCATAGATTTTATGTTGTCTTTTTCAACCTTCAGTTAGTAGTTTAGCCTTCAGTTTCAAAGATATGCGGGGGTGGTAAATTCTCGTATTGTTTCGTGACTAACTTTAAAACGTTCTATTGTAAAACTATGACAAATATATTTGAGATTCCTACGACGAGCCCCTTTATTTCATATGCCAACGAAACAGTTTGCAAAATGTATTTTGAAGTTTATTTTGTTCTCCAAAACTCAAATTCAAAATTCACTTGTTTACGTAATGCCTTAGTCTTGGGTCTCAGAGAAACGTATGAGTACCAAATTTCATCACATTTGGTCCAGCAGTTTCGGGCCAAGTTTGCTGTGGCAGGGAGACGGACAAACACGAGAGTGATCGTATATTGGTTCGGTTTATTTGTTTGTTCAGACGGAAATCCTAAGGACGAGTTAAAGTACTAAAATGTTATATGCAATAGCTAAACTAATAAATATACTAATAATTAATTTGAGTTTTTGTGGTAAGATCCTGCGTTTAGGTCCACTGGCACCACCATAACCACTAAATTAAATTGCTAACTTAATAACTAGATGGAGTACACTTTCTGGTAAAAACATTGAATTTTAGAACCTAAAATACAAATCCACTCTATACCCACCTAAAGCAAACATTAATCTACTAGTTCACATCTTACAAGAAAGCCAGTTTAAAGCCGTGTAGAGACGTCATACTTAATCGACAATCAACTGTCTTACTTTGAACTTTGTGCATGATAGTTATTTCTTCGTTAAGTTACATATTAAATATATCAGATGATGTTTAGGTAAGCAGGTACGAGTATACGGGTGTTTGATGTTTTCGTTGCAAAAAAAAAGCTCTACAAAAACAATTTAAGACACACTTCCTAAGCTTCTAATTGGGCCAGTTGTTTCAAGCGCCGAAAAAAACTCTATATTTTAACTGTAGGGTTTCATCCAAACAACTGTTTTATATAAAAAACTGTTTAAGTTGCTTAACTTAACTGTATTTAACGACTGTTTATCCGTTTTTATATAAATTGATTGCTTATAAATGCAATTTGCACATCTGGTACCTTTCTTTGAGTCCTTGATTTTCCATAGTTATATAACAGTATCATATAACATATTTGGATTTCTTTAGTTGCACACTGGACGAGTTCAATATAACTTTCTGTAAATCGTGTGAGTAAAAATAGTTTTTTTTTTTTAAATTTGTAATTAATTAATTTAAATGGTATCTTTGATATTATTTAACTTTTATAAGTGTAAAATTTCCTTCGTTGTATATTTTCTTATTCTTTGACACATTTATTATTTTAAGTTACTTCAATTGAATATATTTTCTCTTTTTATTGACTACTCTAATCGTATTGGGGCATCCTGTAATGTTAAATTGGGTACGAATTATTAATTAAATAAATAAAATAAATAAATTAATTAAATAAGTTCCTGCAATTTATTATTTGCTTATTATAGAAATGTGCTACTTGCACACCTTTACCTTAATAGCTTTTGTCTTTTGTTTCATGTACCTACTTGTGAATAATCCGTCGTTAATCTAGCCTTTTCCTATGAGAAAGGCGTGGAATAAAGACTCTATGCCTAATCTACCATCGGACGCCTTTCGAGACCTAGTGCATGATTAAACCTTATTATAACCTTGTTTGATTGAACGATAAAGCGAAATACATAAAAGAAAATGTTTTTTTTATATATTTATAATTTAACGTTAATTTGCTTTACACGTAAAATATAAACTTAGGTATATGCCTGCTATAAACTGTAGAGCAATACATCTTTTGATAAATACACTTAAAATGCGATTTCCTTAACTATATTTTTTGCTCATTGCTTAGATCCTCTATAATATAGCGTAATAATACATAACCTATGAAAAGGTCAGAGTTACAGGCACTCTGTGTACAAAATTTGAGGTAGGTACACTAAATCCCTAGTTTTTACGTGAAAAAAACCTAAACAAACAAACAAACGAAGAACGTTTCATCTATACTAATAATAGAGTAATATAATATTACAAAAAGGTAAAGTAAGTTCCAATAGGTAACTTATAGTATACCGGTACGTATTTGTTATCTTGTGTCTTC
>DWON01002846.1:0-19474 GCA_018251015.1 Phocides pigmalion okeechobee
AACACAATACATGAAGAACATGTTGCTTTACGGCGGGTTATGAGGGTGGCGGTGGTGCCGCCCCGGGCGAGCTCTAGCGGCTCTACCACATTGTATGTTACAGTGTGAACAGCATTTCTCAAATTCCAAAGAGGGCTTTTAAACATATATTCAGTTTAGTAATCTTCTTTTTCTTATATAAATACATGTCACATCGAAGAAGCTACAGTTTTGTTAAGGGAGATCTTCGCTGCAACAGTGTTATGCCTGTGTGGTTGTATTCGGATAGTACAACTAGTGATTTATTAATTGATAGAAAAAAACTCTGGCCTTATGATACAATAATCACACATTGTAAAAAAAAACAATGAGTACAAAATAGGTTTAAGACAAAAATCTTCTTTTAATCTAAACAAGAAAGTAATACAAAAAACATTCTAAAATTTTCATTATTATTGACCTCTACGATACTTCAATGTGTTAAGAAGCATTTTAAAATAACACTAAACATTAATAACTTAATTGTTGATTATAAGCTTAACTCATAACTGATACTCACGCCTATTCTCGAATATTTAATCGTCCGTCGACGTGTTGTACGAGATGTGAGAAGAATTATAGAAAAAAATTATAAGTTAACTTATAATTTTTTTCTATAATTCTTCAGTCAGTCAGTCAATCAGTCAGCTGCGGCGCGGATTTTTAGCATCTGTGTATCATCTACGAATACAGACTGTGCCATGAGTTTAGCCGTGACCACGAGCTATCGTGAATACCAGGTAAAAGTAAAATGTATAAATGACACGATTATCCTAGTTTAAGATCCTATAGTAGGACTTGTAAAAATAATATTACTATAATATACATAAAGGCTTAAATCTGAAGAAGCACACGATTGTAGGAGATGGATGAAAAGAGGTTAGGCTGCATGCCTTATATTCTGAGAGAGGAGTAATTTTCAATTTTGTCTCTTTTTTGTTATATTTCATGATATAGGTATAAAGTATGTGTCTTGTTCCCTTTGTATATATATTTATTATTGTATTGTATGCAATTATCCGCCTGATAATCCGCCGTAAAGCATTGCTTGTCTTTCGGTTGGAGAGGTGAGGTTGCCGGCTACACTTTGAAGCGAGACGACCAGCTTAGTCCTCAGAAGTAGCAACGTAACTGCATTCGAGCTCAGATACGATTTCGGTCGTGTTTGTGATTGTACGTAGATGTTTATGGGCTGTGATTTGCATGCTCGTTTGCTACTCTTCTGACATAAAAAATAGTTTAAATAGAGATAACAATTTTTAACCGTTCTTGTTGACAAAAAAATATAATTGTTTATTTTTGCAAAAATTTAAGGAATACATAATTAAAAAACCAATGACAATTTGATCTGCCTTTAGAATTAGAATTATTAATTAATTAGAATTATTAATTAATTTAATTAATTTAGAAGAAAATTTAAATTTAAAGCTAAAGCTAATTGACTACTTGCCAACCAAAGTAAATTAGCTATCTTTTTTTTATGTGTGAAGAGTAGCAAACGAGCATGCAAACCACCTGATGGTAAGTAGTCACAGCCAATGGACATCCCATGTACAATCACAAATAAGACTGAAATCCTATCTGAGCTCGGACATGGATGCATTGCTACTCCTTAGGACTAAGGTGGTCGCCTCTCCTCAAAGTGTAGCCGGCAACCGCACTTCTCCAACCGAAACACAAATAATGCTTTACGGCGGATTATGAGGGTGGCGGTGGGACCTCCCCGGTCGAACTATAGTTCTTCCACCTTTTAAACTATCTTTTATATTTTTTTAAAACGCTACTGTACACCCGTGAAACCAATCTGACTAGCAATTTTAACATCAATTAAGTTTATGTAAATTTTTTATAATTAAATAAAACATTTTAATTTGAATTTGATCTACCTTGAAACATCATTCACATTAAGATTATAAATGGCCAATCATAATAACATCGTTGCTAATCAAAACTTTATTTATATGATTTTCAACTAATATCACCGTGGAATTTATACATTTTACGGTTACGATTTTAATTGCCAATGTTTCGAACCAGTTGCATGGCTCGTGGTCACGGCGAAACTGCGGGGGGAAACTGTTGACAGGTGCTAGTGACAGATTAATCTATGCACCTTAAGTCTTGTTTGTTTTTCTTTTTTGCGTTCCATATCACGACACAGCACTAATTGTATCCTTACGCACTGAACTTTGCACTATTTGTGATTTACATTTAAAATCGTATATTTTACTATGTAACGGGTACTTAGAATATTTCTTTTTTAATCGCCGATATTTCGATTCAGTTGCATGGGTCGTGGTCACGGCTAATTACCCGCGGTACATGGATATGAATTAGTTGAAAATCGTATGTTAAAATCATTAACTGTGAGTACCTGTAACATAGTAAAACCGTTGTTTTATGCATTCATTGCTTCGAGTTTTCGAGATAATTTTATTCGCCGATGCCGTGTAAGGAAACGTGAGAGTGAAAGTATCTTCAAAGTGTGAGAATATAATTATTGCAAAAAATATTGCATAACAAAAAATCCTAACTAGGTACCTAATTAATCTTATAACTATGATGTTATATGAGATTAGTTTTTACCCGCTGCTTCGCTCGTGCAGAAGTAGATGTAATAAATTACGCAGTTTTCTTGTCATATTTGAAGAAAATTTATTAAAGAACAAAAAAATATACAAATATTCATCATATTTTACTCTATTAAGGGAGGATTTTTCAAAATGCCTTAGTACCATTAGGAAGTAACGTTATATAAAGAACCTATCAGAAAATTTTCAGGATTCCAGGTTCCGTTTCAGCTGTGCATTGATCTCTGGGTCAGTCTGCCACCTTCCTCTTTTGTGTACATAGAGATAACATTAATTATACAGCTAAACTCAAAGTTGAGTTTAGAAACCACGAGCCACGCAACTGGCTCGAAATATCGGCAATTAAAAATCATTAATCATGAGTACCCGATACATAATAAAATGTATTAAGTTGTTATTAAAATTACTTTGCAACAATCCGCCACCACAATGTATAATGGTATATATTTCAAAGCATGCACTATGAGGATAGGAAAACGTGATGTGATTAAAAATATATACCATTATACATATTAGTACCAACACGTGTTTCGCCCCAAAACGGAGCATCATCAGGGTTAGTTGACTCTACGATTGGTAATTTTAATAACAACTTAATAGCATGGATTTCCGCAAAGTAACGCCTGATACTATTAACTATAATAAAATGTATTAATTCCACGATTATATTACTTTAAAATCAAATATTTAGGATGTTTTGTATAATCCTTTTATATAATAAATAGTAATAAGATATAGTTCGCCATATACAACATTTTTTCATACATATGTTATTTATTTGTGTTTTATTAAAATAAAGTCACTCTTTCATAATTCATACATATTTAAATCACTAAAGCATACCTGAACAATATAAACCGATTTCGATAATAATAGCTAAGACATTACTGTAACAGATTAACTGCAATCAAAGATTAGCAGTCTTTAAAATAACAAAACATATATCAATTGAAATTTCCCAATAAAAACGGAACCCGAGATAAAGCGGCAACAATTTACAATAGTAACCGAAACGACGTATGGTACATTCCGCGAACACATCGTGAAAGGTTGAACGTCTGTAATCAGCTTATCCGATGATTTAAATACCAAACAATAGACTTAAATTTCAAACAATTTCGCAATCGTGGCGACACAGGCTGTAAACAATGTTAACTAAATTGACATTTATATTCGACTAAAGCTTACAGATAGGATAAAATATAACGACATCGGCTACAGCACGAAACAACACAATGATGGACCGCTCACACACACGTCATGTTTTACAAGAATTACTGCATGTTCGGAAGAAAATACGATGCGCGCGGTCACTACATCGCGAATATAGGACATACGTACACGGAAGCGTAATAAATTTGGGTTTACTGTTAAGGGAAGCAGTAGTAAGCAGCATAGGTAACTGCTACTTTTTAAAATTTATCGTCTACTGAACGTTTTCTCAAAGTATAAATTAAAGTTCAACGAGGGTCCCCTATCTTGTGAACGCTTGTAAAACATCATGCTTGTTTGTAACGTTATTTAAAGGACTAACAAACTTTAATACTAAAATCAGCTTTTATGGTCTATAAAAATCGGTATTATGATCCTGGTCATCCCATTACTGTCCCACTTGGGTCTCCTACGTTAAAATGTTAGAATGAGATAGACCTGAGATACTGACCAAATATAAGAAATGTGTTCTTGCATTCATCAGTATATTTTTGACTGACTACTGTTCAAATTAGATTATTTTTCCATAATTTCTAGCAGAAAAAAAAACTTATGTACCCATACACGTATATTCAAATTGGTCTTACGTTTTATTTATGAACTGTTTGAAATAAAACGAATAATAAATATTAATTGAAGCTTACTGCAATACATTAGTGAAAACCGAACTGATATTCGTTAAACCGTTTCTGAGAGAATCGCACAGACAAACAGATAATGATGCTGACAACTGTTTGATTTCTACTGGCTTATTTAAGACTTTTAATAATAGTTTTTTTTAAATATCTCCAACAAATACCGATTAGTTACAATTTTATTACGTGTATAGTACATAGCAAATAGTCGTATACTAATGTGTCACCTATATTACTAGTATCTACTAATAGCTATGTCTCAAGGTTTCACGCAAATTCAAATAGCTGAAATATGCACAGAAATATTCGTCTGTAATTTTATTTCATTCTCGTAAAAGAATGATTAGACTGCGTGAAATAGAATTCCCGTGTCAAACAATCTACAATTACAATACTACTAATATTATCATCATCTCAGTCATAACACGTCCACTTCTGGACATAGGCCTCCACATAAATTACCAACGCGACCAATCTTATGCGGCTTTCGTTCATCGTACCCCAGCGACTTTTATGAGGTCGTCCTACCATCTAGTCGGTGGCCAGCCAATATTATAAACCTGACGAACCCTTTTTATTAGCGTTTATCTTTGTAAGCACTTATCAAATTAGATTTGAAACAGTAGTTTTAAATTTGATTTATTGGGAAGAATTTAGGCTATGATAACAAGGTACGATGTAGCAACGCATCAATTACTTTTTTTAATGATAGTATACTATGCGATAATGAAGTTGCGGATGCTAATGATAGGATTGCGGAATGGTTCGTTTTTAATCGCGTACAAAACCGCAAGCCAATACTAGTAAGTAAACAGTACAATGAGCTCGCAGCATTAATTAAAATAGTTTCCGTGGCCACTCAATGAATAGAGAAGAGAAAGAGCCGTTTTAGGACAAGCCCTTTAGAAAGTAGAACACACACGGGCGGGCATTGTGCCGAGCAACGAACAAGCTTTCGCACAATCGCTTTCCTCCGGGTTGCCACACGGGAGTGATATCACGCAACGTCGTTTATAATTCAACAACAATAAACAGATAGTTAATTGCGATGCTGTCACGGGCGCAGTATATGGTAATGAGGCGTAGGGATCGCGGCTGTACGGACAATATCTCTCGACGGTGAAAGGTAAGATGACGTTGGTCCGAGCGTTAAGTGTTGGCGATGACAATATTGTATTTTAAATTGCTAATTAATTTTTATTGTTTTGTCATTTTACGAAATCATAAAACTGAAATGCTTAATACAAAAAATAATTGTTTCTTGATCGTGGAACCTTTTAGAATAAACTTTGCTACATTTAAATTAGGTATATACAGGTAGGATAGGATACGTAATTTATTTCCATACAAAATTATTCATTCATCTATTACCCAAATACCGCGACTTATGAAATTATCCTAGTATTACTCCATGTTTTAAAAGATATATGCTATTTTGCACCTGATTATGACTGATCATCGCCACCCATGGACATCTGTCATTAACTTCACATAGAACAATAGTACCATCTAAAGTCAATCACAGACGCGTTGCTACTCCTAAAGACTAAAATGGCTGTCTTAAATCATAATGAACCAGACATTTCTACCGAAACGCATGAATTATTTTATGCTAAAAATGGGTATGACGTTAGAACGTCTGTACAAATTGTGTAAGTTCTAAAATCTAATCAAAATTGCTTGAGGACCTACGTATATGAATTAGCCAAAGATATATGTAAATGACAGCACATATTATTGCCACTTTTTAAGTGAGAACGAGATGTTAATGAGTCTGCAGGCAATAGACATACAACCTCAAATAGAACCGAAAACCTGAATTCGTTGGTTATTTACTACTTCAAAGAACAAAAAACATGACGTCACTTGTAAGTGTAGCAGGCAACCGCACCTTTCCGGTCAATAAAAGTGATGTCACCTGTCAAAATTTATAGAAAAAGTGCGTCTCTCGTCGCTTGCCCCACGGCCCGGTTCTGTTTGCTTAGCCCATGGCCCGTGTCGGCGAGATAGGTGCAGTACATGCGCTTTCAGGTCCGCAGCGCAATCTGGCCAGCCGGCACCAATAGGTTTTTATCAGCGCCAATCTGGCTGTGAGAAAGTCCCGTGAGGGATACGGCACAGCACGCGATGAAACGTGAAGAAATTGGGGGCATTACTGGTCTGGATATAGCGGATGCGACATCAAGTTTTGCTTAAGTATCTCATAACTATGCATTGAGACTTATGGAAATTTAAGATAGAGTTAAAATTCTAGATAAATATGATGGATTGATTGGAAATAAGACGAATAAAAATATCGAAGAAGTTCTCAATACGAAGATTGGGTAGGGAATGTTTATCAATATCAATTTCAGCTTTTGAATTCGAGATAAATATGTAAAGCCAGAGTAAGCAATAATCGTAGATAAAATCGAGTTTTACAACAATTGCAAATGTAACATAGAACACATTAAGACTAATTCTATTAAAATCTTAGTCTAAAAAAATTTAAGGGAGTCCGTGCCCATTTGGTATGGCGCCAAAAAAGCTGACCTCATTCACACAAAGAATAACGATCGCAATTTTCTGTGCAAATCATGAACCAGCCCTATCTCAAACAATGTTGACCAAAAACCGTGAATAGTCGATTATATAAAAAAAAACACTGGACAAATAATTAGCAATTACCTTCAAACCCATCAGAATGAATCTAGTTCGTGCAATTACAACGACGTGTAATTAATTAGACGGCCTACACCATTCATCTTCTCATCAATCTCTTATACAATTTTGTGACCTTAATGAGAAAATCTAGTCTTGTTCGCTATGATAACAATGATAAATTACGAGTCACCGGATCAATAATCATGTATTTCCTTATTTATTTTTCAACGGACAAAAACTACTTGTTGAGTGCAAAATAAATTAGTTCAGACAGCCTTGAGTTGGTTAATAAAACGTTAACGAGCATCCAAGTTATTATTATATTATTAGGCTCGTAAGATTGTTAGCAAGATCTAAGCCGGATGATCGTGTAATTAATAATTAAACGTAACAAAAGCTTCATAACTACCAGTAGACGTTTAGTATTAAAATGCTCTATTCAAACAAGGCGATTTTAGGCGAGATGACAAAGAGTCTTTGTAGCATATAAAAGTGACTTTCTTTTATCCTATCACGTCAGAGAGCAGTTAATAATGCGTGTTTATTTAGCCAAATTTATATGTTCATTGTAATAATATTACTTATAATTTTGTACCTATCCATTAAAATACTGTCTTTTATCGCAGTTCCCACTTTCCACACTTCTTTTCTTTCATTCAAGCTCAGGTTGCCTGGAAGAGTTCGCCATCTGAGCGATTAGGCCACCTATTGCATGCAATTGTACAATGATTTTCATATTAAAATTGTTATTGTAACTATACAATAAAGAATATTATATCTATCTATCCATCTAAACAAGCTTATAATTAATAATATTAATAAAATTCATTTATTGCCACATAAAACAAACACACAAAAATATAAAAAACAAACACAATAAAAAAGAAAAGACAAAAACAATATTATACACCAAAAAACACCTAAATGTATTTTAATTATGGGCAAAAGGACGTGTCTCGGCAATATCTGACATGGGATCATGACCCTATGCAGTGCTGTTTTCCAGACCCGGCCTTCTCCCTAAGGTGATATGTGGGCTCACGCAAAGTGTCAAAATTTAGAGTTGTGAGGTTAAGACTACAGTTAAAGAAACAGATACCACAACCGCTTTCTTGAAATATTTTATTTGTTTAAAAGAGAGGCTCTATTGCCGGCTATGCTTAGAAGCAAGATTATCTTAATCTTCAGAAGTAGCAATGTATTCGTGTACCATCTGAGATAAGACTTGTTCCATTAGAGGTATGTGGTCTATGTGGATTGCATTGTCTACTAAACTTCAAGTTCATGCTCGTTTGTCATTCTTCTTGCATAAAAATGGAATATGAATGACGATAATGTCTATAAAATATAAAAAAAACGAAGGATTCTCCGAAATTCTGAAGAATATTACAAATTATTTAAACTTTAAATATTACTATAATAACTATAACAAAAATAATAACTTTTCTAACCGGAACCCAGAAACAAAAATTGAATGTTCGCAATAAAAATATGTGTGGATTTAAAATTAATAAACACCGAAGCGAAATTCTATTACCTGATATTTATAGATACATTACATTACCTCAATCAAGTGATTCACACAAAACAATTTCGAACAACGAAGCCATTAACAGGGTATTTGGCGCAACATTACTTCTCTGAACACGTAATGTCTGCGCAAATAGAGTTTACGAGCTAATTAAACGAACGGAAGCCGATTCAAATGACATTTCGCACTTGCAGAAGTGAGAGTGCGATGGCCCAATGGATAATCTTGGGCTCTTGAGCTCACTTTTATGTCTCGACTCCCATCTGTACCGCACGAGAATAATTTTCTTGAAATCTAGATTCCCATTATCTATTTCCATTTCCGAATGACTCAAAACTCAATACCGATTACTAACGATTATTATTGTTTTATACGATTTTTCTAATCAAATAAAATGATACAGGTTAACCAAACCACAACGTGACACAAAAACTGCGGGACAGGTGTTGACCAATGTTTTTAAAGATTGTCTTCAAACATTATCCTAATATTCAATGAAAATATCATGATATGTCTTTCAAGTCAGTCTTTACCTTGAAAATCACAATATTTCCATTTAGTACAAGATTAATAAAGTTCTAAAAAAGTACAATTTTTATGCACTACATGTTCCAGAATGTGTTCTTGCGATGGAGAAATCGGGCAAGCGATGTCAATGGTACTAATATAGTAAACAACACGGTAAATCAACTAGTATTTCATACATTTGTTGGGAAAATATTGCAAAAATATACAACGTCATTAAATGCGTCGCGACAGTATGAATTCCAAAATTATTGACGCAAGGCGAAAAGCAATGGATGAAGCGTATTAGTTGCATCAGAGAGTATATAAAGACTGAGAATTATTATAAGAAGCAAAAATAGCAAAAAGTGACGTCAAGTACCAGGTAAGTGAATCGATGATTTAATCAAGTGGACCGTCACGATATGAAAGTCAAACAGGATAAAAGTAGACTAAGATTAATATCGTAACAATGAAGTAAATATAAGTATATTGACCACCCACGTAATGCCACGATAACACGTGATAGAAACACAGAATCTCGGTTATAAATGCCGGTCTAGCTAGACTTTTTAAAAATAAATCTAGATTTTTACTGTAAGTCTGTCTGTTTGCTTTTTAATGAAATCGAAGTACGTTGACTAAGCCAAGTTCGAACTAACGTTAACGAGGAAGTACTCACTGCATGAAGACGCATGAAACGAAATCCTATGGAACGCCAATCGCAGATGCGATGTGCGATGTTTTGTATTTATTTGTTATTGACAATAACCATAAAAAGAATCCAGAAGATTTATGTACAGAAAGTATATAGTTCGTTAAGAGATTGGATGGATGTCACTAGGCAAGTGGCAACTTTTCCATGGTTTCTAGGGCACAGGGAATCCTAAGCTAAAAGTAGATTGGATATGTTACGGAGATTCTATTCCAATAGCGAAAAGTTCCGGAAGTTCCGACGAACTTCTGATAGTTTTTATACCCCCAGCTTCGATTTCGGTTGCACTAAACCAAACTTAAATACTTCGATTTAGACCTCGTTTCCGATATCAGTTCTATAGCACCACTAGTGCATAGTGTTTATTATATTCCAGTGTAGGTTATAACACTCGTTCAACAGTCACATAATTTGCTTGTGAGTATCGAACCAGCAAAATATTGCACGGCAACTTTGATAACATTTGTAAAAGTGGCCCGGTTCCAAACCTCCGAATTCGTCTTCGGTCACGATGTCAGTTCCGTAATATCCTTAATGCAGATAGCGTTGATTATATTCTAGTGTACATTATAAAACTCATTCAACTGTCGCATAATTTGCTTGTTAGTATTGAACCAGCAAGTTCCAAAGCACTGTTCCAAAACTCCGATTTTGTCTTCGGTCCCGATGTCAGTTCCGTAACGTCCCTAATACAGATAGTATTTATTATATTCTACTACAGTAAAATATAATAAATACTATAATGTGACTATTGAATGAGTGTTATAATCTGTGGATTTTAGCACTCATTCAACAGTCACATAATTTGCTTGTTAGTATCGAACCAGCAAAATATTGCACGGCAAGTAACATTTGTAAAAGTGGCCCGGTTCCCACGGGGAGCGGTCAGCTAACAATTTTCCGCGATTACATCGCTATGGCCGCAAACGTATGAAACTAATTTTACCACAGTTTAACGACTAGACTACTATTGCGTACAATATATACTATGGATAAAGAAGACTACATACTGCCGGTGTGCGTTTAATAAATAAACGCAACTCGGTGTTTCGGTTATAAATAAATTCTATTTAATGACTTCAAAATAATACTCATACGTCATATCTCATACGAATATACATACGTAAATATGTATGTTAATACAATCGTGTAGATACTGTATCAGTATAAAATAATTTTTATGATATCCAAGACATATAATTATGTGACAGACAAAATAATAATTAATTATTTTGCTTACTTATTTAATTTAAATATAAACAATTCAAATGTTTTTTTTAATAGATATTCAGAAGTAAACATTTATCACTTGTCTGACAAATAGGCTTTGCCTAATAAGAAATACCCCAAGATATTTAATAATGTTTTATCTTTTTCCTACACTATTTATTATTCTTATTCACTATGTATATAAATTTTATTATACATATAACCGTTACTCACGATTAACGATTTCAATTGCCGATATTTCCAACCAGTTGCATGGCTCGTGGTTACGCCTAAACTACGGCGAGGGTAAACTGTTGACAAGTTTTGCAAGCAAGTTAATAAAAAAAAGTATTAAAACATATTAAATACATCCCAGCAAAGCAACGAGATCAATAAAACATAGAGAAAACGGCAATGCCAGTAAATAAACCAGACACATTTATTTACTTTCGCATTGGAAGCCTATGGGCGCTTAAAATGTTGCTCAAGATTATACGTATTTACGCTAGTAGGTACAGTTAAACAAATTTATATGCCCAACAGTGGGACAGTAACGTTGATAATGACTCCAGCTCCACTTGCCTAATTATGTTAATATTTGTAAATTACATTTAAAAAAGGAAAAAAGACGGAAAGCATATATACACGCTATAAATTCGAAATGTCGCATACATACGACATACATGTTCGTAACATGCATGCTTCAGGACGTCGTGGCCCGTGAGGTCCGCGTGTCAAAATTTTTTTCAAACAATTAAGTACCACGTTTGATCGACGCCGGTGACAAGAGTGCTAGTTCATATCTCGCGCAGAGAATCGCGATTGCTTATCAACGCGGGAATGCAGCGAGCGTTCTTGGAACCATGCCGCATGGGCACGTACTCCCTTTAGATTGTTTAGTTTAGTTTTATTATAATTAGTTGTAAGATTTTCATCATTGTAAATAAATAATAATAATCATCCATACATCTATCCATCAGCCTTTACGGGTCTTCTGCTGGACATAGGCCTCCCCCAGGTGCCGCCACTCTGACCGGTTCTGTGCCCTCTGCAACGAGCGGTTATGCGCTACCTTTATCAGGTCGTCGGTCCACCTGGTTGGGGGACGCCCTGTGCTCCTTTTGCCTAGACGAGTACATACTATTACTAATAATAATAATAATAATGAATAATAATAATTTGTATAGATAATCCAAACGATACAACATAGTAGTGGAAATAAAGCAATATCTTACAGTGCCCGGTCTTGTTACAAACTCATGAGGTTACAGGAGTCTTGTAAAGGGCACCACACACACTACTGCCGTGTATGAAACGGTACCTATTGTGTATACTTACGGAAACAAATACAATACATCAGTTTTGTTACAGAGTTAAATAAGATTTATATGAGAACTGCTTTTCATGCTTACAGATCTCAACCCGGCAGTACTAAGTCCAATAGACATAACACACGTACAGTACTAATAATAACTTAAGAAAAAGATGTTACTTATATGTATATTGAACTTACATACTTATATGAATATTTCCCACGAGATTAAATTGCATTTCATGCTTATAGATCTCATTCCGGCAGTATTAAGTCTAATGAACATAGCATTAGTACAGTACTAATAATAACTTAATAAAAATATATTAGTTCTATATTGAACTTAAATACTTATTTGAAAATTTCCCATGAGATTAAACTGCTTTTCTTGCTTACAGATCCCAACCCGGCAGTATTAAGTCCAATGGACATAACACTGGTACAGTACTTATAATAACTCAACAAAACGTTAAAGGAAACGGGGACTTTCGCGGTGAGGACGAACGCGTAAAACCAGCTATGAGGTAATTTAATGTGCGCTTTTACTGTGAAACTAATGTTTCCCCATTTCTATTTTAAACTCACAACGTTTGCAAATGCGGGTATTCGATTTCTTGTATGCCCTTACACCTAAATTTAGATTTATAGGAACAAATAATATATATTTACAATGATAAAGATATTAAAACTAATTATAATAAAACCTGGTTTAAATCTAAAGGGAGTCCGTACCCATGCGACATGATTCCAAGAATACTAGCTGCATTCCCGCGCTGAATAGCATTCGCAATTCTCTGAGTGAGAAATGAACCAGCCCTCTTGCCACCAGCAGCGTCGATCAAACGAATAAGATAGGATATAAACAACATTTTTTTATTACTAAGATTGGTAAAAAAATGTCTCCGTTTTTATGGCAATCTCATGCAAATGTCATGAAAAATCTCTCTTTTTACATTGATATCGTTTAATTAAATATATTCCAAATTGAAGCGAGTGGAAGGTATTATTCCTCAAATAATGATGCATGACTTGAATGTGGTTTAATAAGTGCATTGCTGACATACACGAATAAAGAAATATAATGAATTTTTTTATAATAAGGAAATAGAAGGAAGATATCCAAATTGAAGCAAGGGAAATATATAATTTCTAAAATTATTATTCATGACATGTCTGTAATATAATTAGTTAATTGCTTACATAAACGAATGGTAAAGAATAATGAAATTATATAGAGGGAAATAGAAAACCAACCTTTGCAAGGAAAAATAATACCTACCTTTAAAGATATACTGTAACTAAAACATACTTACTGTTTACAGACAAAAAACACGCACAAAACATAGTCTGAACGATTTTTCTTTTAAAAGTGAATAAAATTAGTTGAGGTGATGTTTCAATAAACTCTGACCTCTATCTGGAATCAGAAACACGATAACTGCAAGCAAATACATCAACTGTAAGCAACGATCCTTTTCATATTCAAATTGTGTAGATAGCACGGAAATCGACGATAGAATCGAATATTTCGTTACCGTAAATATACAAAACATAGTGGACGTCCGTAGATAAGGATAAAAGCGAAACGTCGTTATGGTACAAGATGATCTTCTCACTATTTTATTGCGATGATACCCACAAATGACTTTCCGCAAATGTCGCCCGAGAAAGGTAAGGCTTCTACACACTAACACGAAACCGATTTCTTTTATGTGAGAAGAGTAGCAAACCACCTGATTTTAAGTAGTCTCAGCCCATAGACATCCACGTACACAAGCACGACCGAAATCCTACCTCAGCTCGAACATACATATTATGTATGTACGATGCTACTCCTGAGGTCCAAGACGGTCGCCTCGCTTCAAAGTGGAACCGGCAACCGTACCTCTCCAACCGAAACGCTAGTAAAACTTTACGGCAGATTATGACTTTATCATCAGTTGCTAATTATCCATGTTAATCGGCTACAATGATAATTACTTGTCATGTCTTTTTACTATTACACTATCAGATTTTTTTCTACCCTCACAGTAGACCTTTGACGGACAGACGACAGAGGATCACAGTACATCATCCATTCACGACGATAGTATAACATTTCGAGATACAGTTTACAATTATTTAAAAAATGAGAATCTTTCGTAGAAATTGTTCGAAAACATACAATACCTTTTACAATAATTGTAGCAATATTTCTAGCCTATGCCCTAATAGTATTGCGTACTATATTAAAAAAAAGTAGACTCGATCAAAAGTTTTAAATCGTCTCCCGTAAAATCGAAAATGTTTTTAAGATGTCATTGGTATTGGGCGATATACAAATTATTGCAAAATATTGCCCGACGCAAAGCGCTTGCGGCTTGTACACATACATAAGTATGTGTTGTACGTATAGATTATTAAAGGTGTATGGATTACGGGCGAACAAAAGTACTGTATTAACGTCGGCGCTAGAAGACTGGTGGCGGACATTAAGTCAGTGTATTCATAGATTATACACAGATGCTAAGAATATAATATATCATGTATATAATATATCCACGTATTTTCAGTCCAGTCAAATATACAGACCAGAGCCGCCTCCCGCAACACTAACACCATCTAATATATGTATAAACCCTGCGGTCAAAATATTAAAACGAAACAACATACAAAGTTAGTAACACGGTATTGAGAACTACAAAGCGAATTATTGCTGAAGATGCTGGTACGAACAAAACATAAATAGCATCCAATTTCACGCTCACTAAATAAAATTAGCAGCACTGACAAAGTAACAAAGCGGTCTCAATAATTTGTCCCGAACGAGTCGGGTGGTGCCACAAATCTGCTCCATTAATCACGAACATCGATATACCTGTCATCTTGCAACTTGCGCTGGTGTAATAATCCACACTTATATTTTAAATGGGAAACCATCCGTATGTTTTACCATCCGTATGTTTAGTTCCGTTTCTCAATAAGCTCCTACACTAATTAAAGTTTTATTGAAGTCCTAATTGGCTAGAGATATGGGTGACCTGAATGGGAGATTAGGCTATGTTACAAAGAATATCTTTAGATTTCAAATGACTAGCTGAAACACTATCTTGTCAAACATTATAACACCATGTAATACAACATATTTCGCCACGGGTCAAATTTTTATAAAGTTAAATGATTATGAGATTATTCGGGGGTCTTTACATATTACGTACGTGCTAAGTGGAAGGATTATCAGATAGCAAGAATAACACACAATTAGAGCAATTATTTATGTATAAAATATTACATCTGAAATTTTCACTAATATTAAGCAGAAAGGCTAAATTAATTTTAGATGAAAATAACCTTGCAATTTCAAAAACCTTACATTTGTTAATTTTAAAAGTGGACAATTCAAGTTTAAAAGTGAACGGAGTAGTGAGCAAAGTAATAGTTTGCAATAATATGAATCGCAAATTTTATGCGTGTTGTCCAGTTAAAATGCAATAATTGCCCCGAGCTTGAGATGATACAATGGACACAGTAGAGAAAATTTCAGTAGTTTAACTCTTATCATAAAAACAAAAACTAATTTAAAAAATAATATTTATGGAACTTTGATTTCAGTTTATATGGTTAATGTTAATGGAGATGATATTACTATTCGTGTAAATATTGATTCGTGTAAATATTATACTTGATTATGTCACTAATGAAAACGAAAACATAAAACTTGGACCGTCCAGTGGATATTTCATTTATGGAACTTTGATTATAAGGTTAACGTTAATGTTAACCATGGAGATAACATTATCGTTCGTGTCAATAGAATACTTGTTTATCTCACAAATGTAAACAAAAGCAGCTAAAACCTAGAATATTTAGTGAGTGTTTCTAAAAAATGAAAGCAGAATTAAAATGAATTTAATACGGTTCAACGCATTGAAGATACAATCATAAAAGAATCGTTTAAGCAATTCTCGTGTAGCGCAATTACAATTCAATTTTCCGTGCGCTAAGCGTGTGCCGTAAGTATGGGCTATACATAGTTGGACGAAACGAGGCTCGCTCTCGACTCGTATGATTAAACGGAAATTTGTGGGTTGGCATCCGCCAGAATGTTGGGGTAGGCCACGTAACAAGTGATCGGATAAATTCTCCATACGATAGGCGTGTCCGTACGGACGCTGATATTATACTTTTTTGATGTTCGTCTCTAAAAAAAATTTCGTCACGTTCTTAATTTTTTGCATTCATTTTATTTTTTATTTTTTTATTGTAATTTGTCCGAGATTAATTTGATGTTAATATACAATGACAAGTATTGTGGTCGAACCGATTTGGTTCGATTAAGGAGTCAATACCACCACACTCGTTTCTAACGTGAAGCATGAATAGTTTGAAGCTAGAAATACATGTGACAGCATTTCTACGGAATGTTCTATAGCCCTTTAGACAACAATATTACTTTTTAGAATTACTAAATTACTGAAATACTTAAAATTACTTAAAGTTGTCCACGTACATCAACGATTATTAAACAAGTTGGACTGCATACTTTGCTAGTACAATTAGCTTTAGTTTCTACTGATATCCATAAGCAAATATCATAAAAATAAATAAGTAACCAAATTTAGAATCTTTGCTAGGCACAAAATAAACAAGCATCTAAGCGCGATCACAGCGAGATGGCCGTAACGACTGTAACGAGACAAGATGGGGCATTCGCGTTCAAACTTCCCCGGATAAGACGCGAGCCCGCGCCTATTCGAGTTACAGAGCGCGGCGCGAGATGATCGATAATAATGGTAATTCCGCGTCCGACACGTGTACCGTCCGCCCGAGATCGCGATCGCACGCCCGCCCTATTACGTACTGAAGGCGACCACGATGACAGAACATATTCTCTTTATCAGTACGACTGTTTATATTCTTAAATCATCCTGTCCCACCGTTGCATCTCTTTCTTAAGTAATCTTCAGTACCGTTGCCACGCTGCAATCCAGAGTTAAAGTTAATTTAAGGTGTATTGTAATAGATTCAAATTACCATAAAGTGTGCAACTCTCCAGTATAGCCTGCCAATTTTAATTTTGGTACAAAATTCTCCTCCCAGAGCAATATGTATTTTTCTAAGGTTCCGTAGGTAAAAACGGCTCAATCATCAATCATATAATTCAGAAACACTTCAGGCATCTGCAATTTTAAACTAACGTTAGAGGGTAGTAGTAGGTCACTTCACTTCACCAGGCACGTCTGCCTGGTGAAGTGACGTCAAACGGGTGACTTGATTGGTCGAGCGATAGCGCCTTTATTCGACGGTAGTCGTACGACTGAACTCACATCATCATGGTTCAACAGAGGACGTGGTT
Organism: Phocides pigmalion okeechobee; assembly: GCA_018251015.1. Lineage (NCBI taxonomy): Eukaryota > Metazoa > Arthropoda > Insecta > Lepidoptera > Hesperiidae > Phocides > Phocides pigmalion. The sequence goes on from DWON01002846.1 coordinate 17,706, forward strand.
CTTACATATATCCACTTTATAGTTATAGACTTTTCATTATTTAACCTAACGTGTTTAATTGTTAATCTTTTTCACATATCAGTATAAAATTTAACTTCAAACATTAATATCATTTCGAAACACAATCCTTGCGCTAAGATAAAACCGTCACCACGATGCATGCAACTGGTTCAAAATATCTTTGATAAAAATGGTGAATACATCATTCAATTCGTCTTCTATTCGTTTCTTCTGTTCTTTTAGATAATACCGCTTCGTAACATCATTCGTTAATAATTTCGTGTTTGCAATTTTATATTTACCATTAACAAATAGTTTCAATACAAATCGTCGACTAAATCTATCATGCCATGTATTTAATTGGGATGCTAGTTTGCATACTAAAAGGTAAGGTTATCGCTGATTTGTACAAAAGCGAAGTAAATCCTCGCTGTCTTCGTGAACGCTTTTAGCACGTCCTAATTCCTAATAGGGGGTACAATCGTGATCTAAGGATGACGGTACACTTTTGTATCGAGCGGGGAAGTACCAAACCCCACTCATTTCCAGCCCGAACCTTTTCTTGCGATTAGATAAACGAGTGTGGTTGCTACACATTTACATGTGAGGCGACAATCTTAGTTCTAGTAAAAGTGGCAAAGCATCTGTGGTGGACCTTAGAGTGATGAATGTCAAGTGGAATTCTCGTACTATGTCTAGCTTTGCAAGGTCGTAAAACTTATACAGTCCGACCGGGAAATACCACCGCCACACCGACTGCCAACGTAAAGAAACTCTTAAAATTGATCCAATGCACACAATCAAAACCGCGTGTTTGGCTATTCTTATCCTAACTATTATCTATAAATGTAAAATGACAGTTTCTTTATTCATTTAAATTATATTCACGCGAAACTACTGATTTAGGAAAACTCAAATTTTGTACACGAAGAGTCTGTACCTCTGGTCTCGTTATAGACTTTGTATAAATACACTATATTATTATGGAACTGAGCAATGACCAATGATAATTATAGATAGCATAATCGCCTGTTTAAGCCTTGATAGCGGGTAGAACTGTAACTCGACCGGGGGAATCCCGCTCTCATTATCCGTGATAAAGCTGTTGTGATTCGTTTCATGTATCCAGACGCTCTAGGTCCTCAGCAGTATCAACGCGTCTAGGTATGAACTCAGATAAAAGTGACGTCGTGGTTGTACATGGCCGATGGTCTGCACTTGTGGTCCGACTTTAAAACAATCGATGTTACCGATTTACCAATATTTTTTCCATGCTACTTATAAAATCGATTATATTAAGACAGAAGACAATAGATTTAATCAACATTCAAAAAGAAATCTATTTTGCAGTACTTATAAAATCGATTATATTATAAAAATATCTAATAATCGATTGCTATGAAACTTATAGCAGACACTATATTTCGATGGCAAAACCGTAGGTTATTGCAAGTAGATAATAAAGTGGGCAATCCCATACTGTCATCACGACGACCTTTTGTTCATCCTAATAGGGCTGGCACCGGCGGGTGTCGGAATCAAAATTACCATTATTATCGACAATCTAGTACCGCGTCTTGAAAGTTCGCAATTGGCGTAAACTTAAATCACCGAAGAACGCTCGACTGGAATAGGGACCAATGTACACTTAAATGTTTCAAAAGTTTCAAATATTTCATAGTTTTTTTTTTCTTTATTGTGAAAGAGTAAGAAACGGGCATGCAGGCCACCTGATGTTAAGTGGTCACTACAGCCCATAGACAACCACA
>DWON01002847.1:0-19471 GCA_018251015.1 Phocides pigmalion okeechobee
TGAATGTAAGTTTGTTTGTTACGCTTTCACGCCAAAACTACTCAACCGAATATCATGAAACTTTGTACACATATTCTATTTTGGCAGACATGATTATTTGTCAAAAAAAAAAAAATCTAGCAACTTCTAAGCATTGAATCTAATATCTTATTAACTATAGCATCAGCTGTTTTATTTTTTTCTATTTCATGTTATTTTGTTCTGTCACTTATAAGCATACTAAAAGTATTAAAATCTTTGAGGTTAAGGACGCGTTTATTGTCTATAATTACTCGCTGCAATGATCTTTGATAATTGTTTAAGGACAACGCGAGCGAAGCCGCAGGTAAAATCTAATTACAAAATATTTGAGCGTAGATTTTATGTTGAACTGTGCATGTCGCTTCAGCGCTTTGAAGCACCATTACTAAAATTAATTCTCATTTGTTTATTTGCCTTTTATCTGAATAGCGATCGATAGTAATGAATTGCTTGGTACTGTTTTAAAGGTGAGAGAACTATAGTTCGACCGGGGAGGTACCACCGCAGCCCTCATAATCCACCGTAAAGCAATACTTGTGTTTCGGTTGGAGAGGTGCGGTTGCCGGCTACACTTTGAAGAGAGGCGACCATCTTAGTCCTCAGGAGTAACAACGTATTTACGTTCGAGCTCAGATACGATTTCAGTTGTTTTTAAAGTTGGACGTGGATGTCTATGGGGTGCGACTACTTAACAAAAATCTAACTGCAAAATTTCTGAATTTTAAATTTAGCACTTTCGTTTGTGAGTTGATAGCCGGTCTCTCTCTGTCACTCACCTTTTATATTTATAGATGTAGATTCTATTTACGAAACGGAAATCGGTCCATACTGACCGGAACTAACCCGTTGTCAAGAGGATCGTGACAGCCTGAAGCGAATCCGGTCGTGAACAAAAGTATAATGGATTAGATACATTAAAATTATGTATAGAAACGAAAGTGTGGTGTTAGAAATTTTGAATGGTTATAACCATCTAATAGAAAGAGTGAACGACATTAAGAGATTATGATTTTTTCTATTACAATTGTTACTTCTTTACGTGAAAAGAGCAGCAAACGAGCATGCAAACCAGCTGATGTTAAGCAGTCGCAGTCTGTAGACATCCACGTACAATCACAAACACGATCGAGATCCCCTCTGAGCTAGAACGTAGATGCGTTGCTACTCCTGGGGACTAAGATTATCGCTTCCCTTCAAATTGTAGCCCGAAACCGCACCTCTCCAATCGAAACACAAGTAATGCTTTACGGCTGATTATGAGGGCTGCGGTGATACCGCCCCGGTCGAACTATATTTCGCCCACCTTTAACTACCTTTTACTATACTGTATTATGAAGATAAGCATTAAACCACGATTTTACCTTAGGTATATAAACTTAGACATCTTCTTTAATCTGTATAAAAAGGTAATCTGTATATATAAAAGAGGAAGCCGACTGCCAGACCCAGAGATCAATCAGATATTAACAGTCGCAAACTCAACTTACTCTGATGATAGTCTCTTTTGTAATCAAACACGTGTTGATCGTAGTATATATCGCTTCTTTGCTTCAATAACGTGTTATCTCAAAAAACAAAATTTTACAATAGAGCATTTTTTTACTTACAAAAAATTATTTTACTTAATTGTGTATTTTTTTAACGTTTATTGTAGATTACGTACAAAAACTTAACACCTTAGCTATCTCAAATCAAACACGGAGATTTCAATTATCAAATAAAATAAAAAACTTGAGGTTTCAAACTTGTCACGTTATAGAAGCAAAGAAGCGATATGGTCGTATATATTTTTAAGCTCTTCACCCTTTCCTACCTTTATAGTGCATTTATTGAAATATATACCTTTATACAAGGTGAAAGCGAATTGTTGCAAAGCAGTTCTAAAAATATTTTAATGACTTCGGTTCTGTTTAAATGTAGATATTAATGCGCTGTAGTAACCACTCAAAATTATCTTGAAATCTCGTTGGCTACTTTTCTAACATAAGTAATAACATACTGTTTTTCCTTTAATCTTTTTTCATTTGTAACACAATCGATATAAAACTCGTGAGGAAGCAGATTATTTTAAAAGCTATAAGATTAAGTAGTAATCTCTTTAAGATAAAAAGGTGTGGTAAAATAAAACTTTTGTTTTATCTGATGTATCACATTCACCGAAAACAACTTTCACGGTCCTATCGAGTTAATGTATCAAACTTATCAACGTATTAAATCCAAACATACATTACTGAAAAACAAGCGAATTTATACCTTATTCGATTGATTTAAAGTATTTTTTTGATTCCAAGAAAAGCAATAAATCATAATTGTGATGCGTGACGTGTAGTGACGGACCAGTCCATTCGGACAAAAAATTATAACACCCAACTTATTTAGAATGATCTGATGTTAGAACAAGAATAGAACATTAGGTGTCTATCGGAAATTGTTTGGGTAATAGTTGATAGAACGTACAAATCGATGTTATGGTGAAAGTATCTACGTGTAATCGATTCGTATGCATACAAATTTTGTGTTACGGTGCATCGTTGCATAATAGTCTGATAATTTACGACTGTAGGCCTATTTCTGTATTAACATTCTCCTTACTACTGATTAGATACGCTACTGCCTAACGTTAATCATACAATGGACGATTGAGTTCGTTATAGGATTGTATTAATTATTTTCTTTTCTTTACAGGTATGTATTCGGTTTGGAATTAAGTGCCACGAAAACGACTTAAGTAAAAGTTTGTAAGTATGTCCGTAAATTTCGTTCTTGAAATACTCTTTTTCTGGAAATGTGTAGTTGCTGGCTCATTCATACGAGGTGACTATCTTAGTCCTCAGAAGAAGCTACCAATCAACTTCAACTGGTAGTTTGCAAGTAGATCAATACTTTAATCGAAAAGAAACTACTAAAACCCTCATAATCCACCATAAAGCAGTACCTGTTTCGGTAAGAGCGGTGCGGTTGAAGGCGACAGTTATAAGTGAGGCGAACGTCGAAGGCGACGTCAGGCAGGACGTAAGTCTTGTTTGAGATAATTTAGCATCAGCCAGCACGCTCATTTGCTAATTTTTGAACATAAAAAAATAACTTTATATATTAAAAAAATATATATGTCTTTTAAGAAAACTGAATACTGATTTCCGATTTAAAAATGGAATTCTTAAAATAAATGTATTTTCATCTGTGTTAGTGGTCCAAGATTAAAACTTGCTTTACTGCAGTAAATTTATGCAGGAGTTGAAACTAATACCGACTTACTAGAAACCAGCAGAGTAAAGACTGATACAGATACTTCATATCAAACTTTTACCGCCAAAGTACCTATCGGGTGCAATCTAAAATGCGTATAGAATTTCAACTGTCGCTTATGGTAACGTATGATTTCTCGGAATGCCGTCCGACTGTATGTCATGTATAGGAACTGTTACAGGTCGTCTGATCGAATGTGTCGATGCGGGCACAGACTAGAGAAATCTATAGAGAGACCATGACTCTGCTATAAGAGGACCATAAAGGGCGGAATGACAACGGCTTATTTATTTTTCCGACCGCCTTGCTGATCAATGCAGATTTTATCAGCAAGATTTTATTTCAGCTGCATAAATAAGAGCATTTTTTAATGATATAGCTTATTTTTTAATGTCCTGCAATGCTAAAATTAGGTTGCAGTTGTTCATCAATCAAAACCCACGTTACTAAGAAATGTAAAGCATAAATTTTAAAGCATTTTAATGTAACAAGGTTACTTACTCGGCATGATCTTGCAAAATTATTTCGCAATCCTGATAAAGAACGGGCGGCAGTTGTTATTTTTATGTCGTTTACAATAATTTGCTTAATACACGTTTCTGAAAAGACTTCAGACGGCCCAGTTTTATTTATTACTTTATTTTTTTACATCAAAGCTTTTCAATATTGAGATTACTTTTAACTTATAAATTAGGTTAAATACCCACACTAATGGTCGTCAGCCTTATGCTATTAGGTTTAAGTTAGGTTAGGACATAATATTTGCTGAGCATTAAATGAAAAAATAGAAACCATAATTTAAAAAAGAATACTAATACTAATTTGTGTTTTTTTAATGTGGGAAGGTAGCAATCTAACGAACAGGTCACCTTGCGTTAAGTAGGCGCTCCAACGAATGGTCATCCACATACGACCTCAAACATGATTGTACCCCTGTTTAAGCGACCGTGGTGGTACCTCCATTACCCTAATAACTTGCTGTAAAGCAAGTCTTGTGTTTTGATTGGAGAAGTGCGGTTGCACTGAAGCGACCATCTAAGTCTTGATGAGTAGCAACGCATTTACGTTCGAGCTGGTAGGATTTTAGTCATGTTTATGATTGCACGTGGATGTCTACGGGCTGCTACTACTTAACATCAAGTGGTTTGCATGCTCGTTTGCTACTCTTCTCGCATCAAAAAGGTGGCCTGCAAATCTTACACATAAAAAATTACACAAGCGATATGAGAACGAGTAACTGTAACAGTAGTCATAGTTAGCCACATATTGTAGGTATTACAAAAGTGTTTCTTACCTAATTGCCTGTGTCGCCGCACTGCGGACGTGCCGCGCTAGGCATGAAGGTTCCAGTGCGCTATCTGAATGCTAATCAGGTGAAATTGACATTTTATATGTGTATGTAAAAATAAGTCGCCCACTACTTAACTAACAGGATATAGGAGTCTAGAAGGTTCGTTCGCTTTTTGTAATTTCTAGTGTTTTAATTTCAATGAATAGCAAGCCACAATAACGTAGTATAGGTAAATCATTAAATAATATCAATATATAGTATCAGTCGCAGTGGCAAGTAGGAAACAATAATCGCGAGTACCCGTTATATAGTAAAATTAACAATGCTGTGGTAATGACGATCATTTGAGATGGATTTCAGTGTTCGAATCTCAGGTATTTCTGATTTACTTATGTAAATTTCTATCATAGATATAGACATGACTTTTCCCAATTTATAAACGAAATATATAATATTAAATTAACACCATCACCCATGGTGATAGCGGATTGTTGCGAATTAGTTTACTCATAACTCATTAACACTGCTTTCCGTAAAAGAAACCACTAATCATAAAAGATGGTTGTAAAGGTCCTCGACTATATCTAGGCAAAAGGAGCACAAGGCGTCCTCCGACGTAGTGGACCGTCGGCCTGACAAAAATAGCGGGTAACCGCTGGATACAGAGGGCACAGAATCGGTCAGAATGGCACCATCTGTGGGAGGCCTATGACCAGCAGTGGACAAGTAAAGGCTGATAGATGGATGGAAGTTTCCAAATATCGTAGTGAGGCTTCGGATTATATAAAGTGTAGAGCTTGTTGTCAAGAAATATTTGTCGTCATTACCTCATTATCTACATATTTTATATATTTTTTATTAAAGTATGCTTGACTATTTGATTGCAAAAGCAATGTTCTGAGACTAATATGTCCAAGCTTGACAACATACAAATCATTTTACAAGAACATAAGGGCGATGTAAAGACAGATTATTTTCTGCACGGTAATGACAATATTCCTTACATTTCATTTTATCTGATTAAGTGTGTTGGAGGCACGCGTCAAACTGTATCACCGTAGGGTTATCACTTTACATGCATTTATATTATTATATAGAAAAGTTAAATCTTTGCGTATCATTTGTGTGTATTGGGCTGTGATATTTCTATAAACATTGTGTTAGTATTTTGTTATATGTTTCTCATTTTCCTTTAGATTTTAATAATTAATCAAAATTAACAGTAAATTTTAGCCCATTTGTATATTTAAAACTGAAGGAGTATTTAGTAATGTGAAGCTTAATTTATTAACAAAGACAAAAAGTTCAATTTCATTTTAATTATAATAAAAACCCTTTTTACCTCACCGCTTAACATATTTGCCAAACAATAATTATCATTTGAAATAGTTGCTCGACTCTGCTGATGACAAAAGGGCTGTTTACAAAGAGTACAAGCGGCTTCAAATAAAAATTTAAGTAAACATTGTTGACAACCCTGATCTACGTACATAGTTACATTTTATGTACCGGCGTTATTTTTATCTTAAAGCCCACGTGAGCGGATCGATTGGAATGGCAGAGAATGGCAAGCCCACATACACTTAAAAAGGTCCTAACTTCTTGTTTTTTATAACAAACTAAAGGAATAGGTATGTTGTAAACAGACAGCAATACCTTCTCTCACACAGACATATATTCGATTCGACTCTACATGCGAATATCGTGGTGAGATAAGGTACAGATATTTGTATTTATATTTATTTTAGATTTTTTATTTTCATAAATTTACAACGGGTGTTTAAGCCATCTGATGTTGGATATTCGCTTTAACCAATAGACAGAGAGTAATAAATGTAATTTTTAACATTTTAAAAGATCCGGAAAATGAGAAACATTGATTCAGTTTACTTTTGTGATGGAAAAAAAGCAAACGAGTGTACAAGCCACATGTTGTTGCCGTCCATTGATACCATTAAATAATTCTAAGTCTTCGTTTAGTTAGTCTTGTAAGTAGTACTAATGTATTTTTCTTTTATTGTTCTTTGCAAACAGCAATGATGGGTTTACTTTGCAAAATTATGTGGTTGACGAGATAATAAGTTTTTTATATCCGTTAGCCTACTAATGTTACATTTACGGAGTTTTTTAAGTGCAAAGAGTAGGAAAAAATCATGCTAACTCTCCATTCATTGTGAATCAGTTGGTCTATTGATTGACACAGTAAAACAAACAGAGACATTAACTCGCGTGCCTACAACACGATAGCATCACACCGCCTACCGCTGTCCGACCCAAACAATTAATTGTTAATTAACGACACTAAATTGCTTTTTAAACGTTTCTTTAACGCAAATGTAAAATACATATGTTGGTTTTAATTAACTTCTGTGTATCATTGGGTGAGGGGAATGTATTTTGTTTTATAATTTCAAGGGTACATGCCACTAGCTTTTTGGGCCTTTTCTCACCCAGAAAATAATATAACAATAAAAAAAATTAACCTGTATTTTACGCATAGAGGAAAGATTTGTAAAATTTTACTAGTAGTGCTTCCTTACGCTATAATTAGAAACCGATCTGAGAATTTGTTAATCACTTTCTTTTTATATATTATATTTTTTAACACACGGTAGACTAATAGCGGGGTAGTCATAACCCGCGGCTTTACTCGCGAAGTGTAAGTTTAGGTAATTTATAAATTTTATATGTAGAAGCATAAAATTATAAACTTTATTATATTTTTTTTTAATTAAATTCTTAACGATTATGATTTATTTGGTCGTTGCCCAGTTCCAAGTTAATGTAATTTAACGCGGTCTGAGATACAGCCACTCCGTGAATTAAATTTGAGTAAAATTATTTTTTTACTATTACGAAATATATTAATGTTAGATAAATGAAATGTTATGGAGGTAAAGGAAATGAGAATCTATCAGATAGTTTTCTAAGAAAACCCACCATTTAGAATACTGTCTACTTACAGTTGACGTCTTCGTGGTTTCATTTTAATACTTTTGTCTTTTATACTTTGTGTCATGCTAATGACGTGTACATATGTACATATACAGAAAGAACGAACCTGAACCAAAAGATCAACATACGGTCGAAATCGCTAGACATGGAATCCGAAAATTTGCAGATGACCTCTTTATGTATAGTAAGTCTGCATTAAGAAATATTTTTTTGGAAATTGTACCCCTAAATAGTAGTAATAGTAATAGTACTAGTAGTAATAGTGATAGACAAGGTGTAAGAAATTTCGACAGTCTAGAAGTTTGACATTTGACGTTTTGGATTACGCTCTAGGTTGATAAAGAAAAATATGTGTATAGATTTGTTAAAAATCTTCCCTTAATGGGTAATAGTAATAATAGAGATTGAAAGTTTATATGAAAGCGGGTAAAAACAGGATGAAAATTTGTATGTTTTTTTTATTTTTTTATATATATACTGTTTCTAAATATATAATATCCAAATATAAAAATGATAACTACATGCATCTCTCATAAATGTTTAATGAAATTCATTTTCATATCAATTTCGCGTGAGTAAGGTATCATATAAAAGGTAAAGAAACAAGGTGAGTAAACCTTTTCCCTATAATGACGATTTTGTGACCTATATCGCGTTTTTCCCAGGCTGCCATAAATATAGTTAGTAATCCACCTTGTATTTATCGCCATGTCGTCACACACATCCGTACACTCACGTAATTCGCATTCCTATATGGTTCCCATTGTAAATATCTCTACGTAGAGTCATCTGTTGTTATCTTAATACTGTTGCACAGCACAGATGATTGACTTTACTCATATTAAATATATTAATCAATAATTGTTATTTTGAAGAAACAATTGACTTGCATAAAACTTTTCCTTAATTGTATTGAAACGAAAAGAAAATGTACAGTAGAACTTCGATAAGTTAATGTCCACGGGAAAAACGAAATATTTTAAGGTGTATAGGTTTTAAATTATCAAGGGTCTAGGGAGTTGGGATTCGATGGGAAGGGAACATATTATTTTTTAACTTACAGAGATGTTTAAGTTATCGAGGTTTGAGTTATCGAGGTTCTACTGTATTTATTTTTAATTAACATTTTGATTTTTGTTATTTTTCTCTAACATTTGAATAATATCAGTTGTTTAAATTGAATTTTAGTTATGTTAATAATTTTTTTAATAGCGTGTTCACACAATAGTGTCATATATGATGCCTTGATTTATATGATGTCCGCACATCGCCTTCATGTTAAGCATACATATTGTTGTATTTGACATCATTCTCTGTAAAAGTATAATAAAACGTCATTGCCATCATGCCATATGCCGATAAATATTCTTTTATAATATGCTTCAGATAAAAAAGTGTTTTTTCTATGAGAGAAGAGAGCATTTATTAACTTATGTATATATAATACAGAAAAATGGTGAACTTTAACGGTTCTCAATCATTTTCATTGAAATATATATACGCATTTATCATATGATAAAGTATCGCCAAATAACTTGTTCAAAAGAACATGGAAAAAGCCAATTAGCCTAATAACACACATTATTTCGGTCGTCGGTCGTCGGTCACCGGTCGCCAGTCACCGGTCGCAGGTCGACGCGTCGTAAATAATCTGTTTGTCTCGGCGTATTGTCACACTTCGGTCTTTGGATATTCGGGACGGTTATACGGCCATTGAAGCATACATAGCCCCGGGTTGTATAAATTTTAAATGATTGAAAAAGATAAGTAACAACGAGCACGGCTGGTTTTTAGATGGGTGACCGCTAGTGTCTAAATTTCATGCTCGTATTCGCTTGGAGAGTTTATTAAGCGGTCGTTCTGAATTTTTGTAGATAGAAGGCAGTTATTTAAGTTTGTCAAAGACCTTAAGGGTTGTTTGAAAACATGTAACAGATAAGGTGACTAATCAATGTCTCCACCAATTCGCAATGGAGCATTGTCCCTTATTTTAGAGAAGTATAAAACGAGTATGCATGCCATCTGATGATACGTGGTCTCTGCAACTCATGGACATCTACTTCTAACCTCAAACTTGCCCTGCAAAAGCTCTGATTGACGTCGTATAAAGATGCTTCGCTACTCCTGAGGACTGACATGGACGCCTCGTTTGTAAGTGTAGCCGGCACCCGTATCAATCCAACTAAAATACAAGAACTGCTTTATGTCCTTATGTCTTTAAGTCTTTTAATGCAAAAACGTGCACCCAAGCATAATTTTAACTATAACTTACATTTTCTGGTTACTTTTTTATCCAGGTGTAGCAAAGGTCCAAATGTATTCGTATATATGTATCCACATGTCGTGTGTACGTCGTAAGTAATTCTGCCACACTTGCCGGGTCACAGTAACTCAAACATTCGGAACAGTTATGTGCGGATGCTTGCTCAAAACGTAACGTCTATACTTCGTTTTATATGCAACACGTGTGCGTAACGGTGCGGTTTTAAAATATAGGGTCCAACACACTAGCTTTGTGAATGAACAATGCGATAAAATATTTTATAGCTTTTGGTCAGCGGTCAGTTGACGCTGCCGGTGACAAGAGAGCTGGTTCATATCTCACGCAGAGAATTGCGATTGCTATCCAGGCTGGGAAAGCAGCTAGTGTTCTTGGAACCGTGCCGCATGGGCACAGACTCCCTTTAGATTGTTTAGGTTAGGTTTTTATTTTATTTAGTTTTCATTTCATGTATATGGTATTTTATATATTTGAATACATATAGTACATATTTGTAATTAGAAGAGCAGCTAAAGAGCGTGCATGCCACTCGTTTTAGCCAACATACATGTGTATGGGCTGATAGTACGATTATAGTTCGATGGGGGAAGTATCACTGCCACTTTCATAACGAGAACCTAGTCTTGAGTTTCGGATGGAGAGCTGCGTTTTCCGGATAGACTTAAATCCGAGACAATCATCTCAGTCCTCAAGAGCAACGCATCTACATAGGACTTCGTTTCTGTTGAAGTTTATATGTGGATGTGAGGTTGTATGATCGTTTGCTACTCTTCACACATAAAAAACATAGTATACATATAGTATATTATAAAGGTATTTATACATTTATGTATACGATATAAAAGATAAGTTAGAAAGTTACTATATCCTTATCTTTAATAATTATCAGGCGACATCTCCAATCACGCGTGTAAACATTGTCCTAATTACTAACCAATTTTCAAACTAAATGCATGAAACATTAGTATGAAAACTGATAATACAACTTATTTTCTATCTAAGCTTTTAATTAATTAAGTTAACCTATCACTGTTTGCAGGGATAATTAAAAAAATACATTCAAAGCATTTTCACCGTGAACACGATTTATCATAGAATACGTTGAACAATAATAAAAAAATATATTCTAAGCATTTTCATCGTGAAATGAACTTATCATAGAATTCATTGAATAATAATTAAAGGTGGTAAAGCCGTTAGAGTTCGCCCGGGGCGGCACCACCACCCTCATAACCCGCCGTGAAACTACATGTTCTTCATGTATTGTGTTTCGGTTGGGGAGGTTCCAGGGGAGGACCATCTTCCTCAAGAGTAGGAACGTATCCGCGTCCATCTATAAAATAAAACTTGTGCTCTACTTGAGATTGGACGTGGTTGTCCATGAGCTGCAGTGACCACTTAACGTCAGGTGGTCTGCATGCCCGTTAAAAATAATAAAATAAAAAAAATACATTCGAAGCATTTTCACCGTAAACAGGACTTATCATAGAATTCCTTGAACAATAACTAAAAAATACATTCTAAGCATTTTCACCGTAAACGTGACTTAGGATTCATTGACCTTACAAACGACAAAACAATGTTATAACATTTTTTCAGTAGCTTAATCCGCTACTTAGAATTGCAGCGTGCCTGCCGTCTGCGTATTAAGTTTCAAAGGCACCGCACCGTCTATCTTTTACGTGAATCGCGTACTCCCTTTTCTAAGCTCCATCAACTACGCGCTTGGCACTTCCTAGTAGTTAATTAGACTGAATCTGAGTAAAACATGACACTAACGGGCTAACAAAGTAAAACGTAATATGATAGCGTTATAATGAAAATACAAAATATTATAGTTACATAAATATTTTTAGTATAATAAAAATCTTTGTTATGTTTTAAAACTATTATCCGAAGCAACTCTTATATTTCAGTTAGAGGCCTGCGATTGCACTTATAAAAAGGCGACAATGTCCCACGTCAGGTAGGACTTTAGTCTTGTATGAAGTTGGACGTAGTCGTTTATGGGTTGCAGAGACCATTGAACATACCACGATCTTCTTTTTTTTATGTGAGAAGAGAAGCAAACGAACATGCAAACCTGACAAAAAAGACCTGGATTCTGGCGTGTAATATGGAAATAGGCTTAAAAGTGTGAAACTGTAAACTGAAAAACTGTGGGTGAAACTGCGTTTCAAAGCTAGTCGTACACATAGACAAATGCTTACATCCTGAGAACCCTCGACTAAGATCGCACACTCGTGTAATGTTAACGAGCTTGCTTGCTTTCGTCTGTTTGTCGCCGCTAATCTCCGGACTACTGGGCTAATTTGCATAAATAAAAGCTTTTTCTTCTCACAGAAAGCTCTAAGCTTACACGGAAGTTATATGCTTAAGCGGTTTGTGTGTTTTTAATTAGTTTTATGTCAGTTTAATAGACAATCTAGCTTATCAATGTCGTATATGATAACGTATTTTACGTTGAGACTGAGCCGGATTTACTTCCAGGGACGTTTAACTCGCCAATATATGTTTTACAAAAAAATTCTGTTATGGCGGATTATGAGAGTTTAATGGACTACTTCAGAGTTTCATAAATAGCATGTTGGTAGTTTTTAAGTATTTCATATTGCATGAATCCATAGTTTTTTATGTTAATTTAGTATCAAAGCAAGTTAATTATTTTGATGTAAACATTACAACATTGGATGTCGTTTCGGCAATTCGTCAGGTGCGTTCACTTTCCCATCTCTTTCGCACGCATTCACAAATTCGCACGTGCAAGTGAGATTACCTAAACGTAACAATGATCGCGTCTAATGATTCACAGTAAGGCTAAAACTTGAAATTTTTATGTTAATAAGATTGCAATACGCTGTTCTAATTGTTGCATTAGTTCGCTGTGTCCGCGGTGAGTGAGTGGTCGTGTTTTGTTTGTTTGTTGTGTATTGTTCTGTTCTTGTTATTCTAACATGGATTTGAGGCATCACAAACTGTTCAGACTGAAGAACAGGACGAATCTCTCCCGTTCGTCATCGGTATCTACGCCGAGGTACGGTAAAGCAGTTTCTAAACGCAATAATTATGACGTGAAAGTAAACATCTGTTCACTTTCGTTATTTTATAAGTGATACAAGTTCACTTGCTTGCTGTAAGATTACGACAAATTAGTGAAAGTTATAGCATTTGTGGTTAATTGGATTACATCTCATTCTTTATTTTATCACAAGAACACATTATTGTCTAATGTTGGGTAAAGATTTACTTGTAGAATGAAAGGATTTAGGCATAATTCGTCACATTGGGATTGAATGCATTTTGAGAATAGTATGGAAAATTCTCAGGCATTTCTTTAAAAAAAATCTTCATCGCTAAAGAAAATATTTTTCTAACAAGTAAATTACTTACAAAATAGCTGACGTTGATACCAGGAAAATTAATCCTATTTTTCATTTTGAAGATCTCGTATCTTCAAAATAAACGGTAGGATTACTCGTGAGATGACCATCAAGTCTTCAAGTATTATTTATTGTATTGTAGTGATCGATTTCAGGTGAAACACATTTTCTTCATAGAATTATGATAAAAAAGAGACAAGTATCTTATGTTTTGTGGCAGATATCACCTGTCATCAGGTGAACTCAATTGACACATAAAAAAAACATTTTAGCATCTGCCACAAACTTGATCGGTAATGCCAGTAGGCACTTAGTTCGCCTGTTGGATCAACCTTTTTTTAAGAACTGACACAAAAAGATATAAGTAAGTAAATAAAAAATCACACTAATCTATCTTTGTTTACAATCTGTAGATCACAAATTGTTAAGCAACCGTTCCTTTTACATTGTAACTTAATTGTAGCCTTAGACACGTTGTCATAGATCATTAGAGTAGAGCTCTTGTCAACTTACTCCCGCGCACCGCACGTACAATAGTACTAGGTGTCCCGAACGTAGTAATAAGAGTAACAAACATAGTTGACATCTTGTAACCCCTTTGACTCCACAAGTAATGTTTTGTGACTAGTTCCGATAAACGATTTTCATTCACCTTGCATAACATTACATTTTTTTTGCGTTTTTGCGTTTTTAATTAACCATTCTGAAGTAAATAAACTTATTAAAAAAAATTGAGACCCCAAAACAAGTAAACTGTGTCCCATTGTTCTGGGGTTATATTTGTTTATTTGTTTTACTATTTATTGTCGTTCTTGTTGACTCTTAGTCATATAAATATAATATCTTTTTGTCATATATAATATAGTTATAATAAACAGAAAAGATACCCGACAATAAAGCGGTCATAGAACAAAACAATAAAATATTGTAAACAGATTTTTCAGTGATATGCAAAATGTCTGCGATAATGTATTGAGGCTTTTCGTGCCAACAATGCTAGCTACATTTATAAACATTTATGGCCGCTGCAAAGTAGTCGGTGTCAATCTTGGCGCCTTATCAATTGAGACGTCGCTCAAGGCATGAATTCTATGTATGTAGAAAGATTTATTTGAAAGCTAGTGTAAATAAAGATTAAACGATGTAGCGAGCTTTCATCACTTGTCCGAAGCGATAGTGGCTAAAGAATAGGTCCGTTTGACATCGTTTATCCTTTGTCCATACTGGTGTCAAATGAAATAGACATAGGATGTAAATTTTATTTAGTCAGTAATGTATTGTGATTCTGCTTGCCACTGTTGTTTGTCGCAATGGACAATAAACTGCTCTCAAATATTTTTGTTATCTTAGAAAAACAATAGACAAGCATGTAGGGAAATTGATAGTTTTAAATTGAAATATTTTATGTCGTTATAAGACGTTTAGAAATTTAGCCGATCATACATTGTAATGTAAAATCAGTTGATTGGCTTTGAGTGCCCTTTGGCTAATGTTAATCGGGAGAAAAAAGACAGCGGAAAAACTCTCGGAACTCTGTCCGAAATTTAGTCTCTTACGTTCACTCTACGAGTTGGGTACTCACTTGCGTGAATTTATCATACAGGGCTTAAGTCCTGTCTAAGGTAATACGCAGATGCGTTGCCACTCGCGAGAATATAGTCATAACACTTGTAAGAGTATCCGGTAACTGCATTTCTTGGACTGAAACATAAGAATTGCTTCACGGTATATTAAAAGGTCGGTAGTGCTGCCTCCCCCTAAAATTTAGAGTAACTGTAGTACATTTTGTAAAAACATATTTATTAATTATTATGGTAATAACTAATTTTGAGAAACTTAAGATTTACAATTTTGTTTTATTTACATAATGTAATTTAAAGTTTTTTTTTTCAACTTCTAATTCTAAACGTAATTGTTAACATTTGAAATGAATAAATTTTGAATAGAAATAATTAGAAAGATTACTGAACTACAATCTTAGAAGTAGCTTAACTAATTTCGGTGAAGTTCTCATTAATAAAAGGCACTTTACTTCTGGATAATTATTTTTTGTTTTATTTCAATCGATTAATAAATAAAAAAAGTTATATCAATTTGAATAATACAATTATGAGTACTAAAAAGTTACGTCAATTTGAAAGTTTCACAAATGAATATATAAGATTTTCTTGCGGTTAAAAAATATAAAATGTAAATATAAGATCGATTATTTTTTTAAATTTATCGGCTACAGTGCAATCTTACTATCATTTACAAGTCATTAACTTAGTTACAGTTAGTAAAATATCGTGTAGAGTTTCGAAGTATCTGCGATTATTTCAAAGTTTTAATTACACAATCCAGTCTATCAAGAGAACATATTACTCATTAAACGGGTAAATTATTATAAACACTTCTAATTGCTTCAGTTATTATAAGTACAGCATTAATGTAAATTAATTGCTTCGTAATTGAAGTGCATTCCTGTTAGTTGATTACGTTTAGATCCATCCTTTCATGCAATCGCTGGTTGCTAGTCCATACACAAATAAAACAGTTGTCACTGATCGTCTGTACATACAGGATATATGTATAAGAAAAACTATTATTAGAGTCAATTAACAAAATAAATAAAAACATACCTTGTAAAATTTTTGTTTGTTTTTTATTTGTACTTGGTAAAATCAGAAATGGTTTGACCGATTTCCATGCGGTTTACACAAATGTATTAAGCTTAAATTAACGCTTCGTGTTTGTTTTATTTCAATCGATTAATAAATAAATAGCTTCAATTTGAAATTTACGTGTGTACGTAAGAACTTTTTGTTGTTAAAAAATCTGTTAAAATCGGTAAATTGAAGCCCTTGTGAATAAAGTCACGAGCAACAGTTTGTTAAACTGAGAAACTAAAATGATAAGTAAACTAGTACTAATTAGTCGTAGATTACTCCGTACGGACCTATACGTACTCAAGTTATCGTTATAAGTACAATAAGGATTTACGCCACGTATTTTTTAAAAATCACAGCCAGTCACGTCAATTGTGACAGGTATAAGTGTACAATTTTTAACTAATACTATCACGGAATTTACACATTTCAATATATAACGGGTACTCACAATTGTTGCATGGCTCGTGATTACGGCTAAACTGCTATGCGGGGTGAAACAGTTGACAGGTGCTAGTGATAAAATCTGTCTTCTCTACGTTTAAGTCGTAATACGTCCTAAGTAAAATGTATAAACAATTGTGTATAACAATGAATAAGTCTGTATAAGTATATATAAATGTATTGATTATCTATACTTTACGTAAGTTTATGAAAAGGTTTAAATATACGCGTATGTGTTGCGTGAATTCGTAGGAAAACACCCAACCGTTTTACGTAACGTCGCTTAAAATGGACACTTTCACCCGAACTATGCTTAACCGAGTTTTGTGGCGCCCGTTGATTTAATTATACTAATATTAGTTTATATAATCAACAAATATCTATTCTATATACATATATTTGAATAATATAAATATAATAATTATTTTCGCTGCCTATCGTTGTCTTATAGCTATAGTAAACAAAATATTTATAGTGTTTCAAAGTTGCGTTTTAATGCTCCATTAATTTATGTTATTATTTATAAATTATATTTTCAAAGATTGAAACAATGTGTTTTGGAGTTTTTGTCGCAGTCTCTTCAAAACGATACAACTTAGGAGTCGGTGAGAGTTTATTGACGTTCAAAAAAGTTTTGTAAAGAATCTTCTTTGAGTATTTTGATTTGATTTCAATGTTAATTGTTTCAATTATTTACATATTTTATCCATTTACTTATTTTATCTACACTTGTACGCGAGTAGATACAATGACATAATTTTAATATGTTGAACAAAATGGTGTTTTGAATTACGTTTTCATAAAATTTTATTTAGTTATCCCCTTCAATATTAGCAAAATTATGCTATTGTAGAAATATCTATATTGTTTTTGTTTTATTAGCAATAATAACCTAGTAATGTTGGGTATGGATCTCTTCTTATAATGAGATCGGTTGGGTAAAAGCCCACAATATGACCTAATGCGGATTTGTAGATTGCATACCTTAATAAATAATTTTATGAGCCTCAATAAATAAATAATAAAGTTGAGACTAAAAGTCAAATGTGCATTGCTATTTGATTTTTCATGCATTGTATATTTATCACGGCTTTGAGGAAAATCCGTGACTTAAGGCAGGTTATGGGTTTATCGTGGCCAACACAATATAACGAGATTTTTGGCGAAGGACAAAACCAAAGAATTTGTCAAGTTTATCTACCTTAATAAAGATAATAAAACTTTTAAAATAAATTATATCTGACAATTTTCTTGTTCAGAATCCACTAAATATTTATAATGTTTTAGAGTTTCACAACGTTATTCTGAATACTCAAGTTTCAAAGGCCAATATAATTTCAAACTTTAAAGAGTTTTTACATCGTACTATGTAATGTGTATCCCATTAACGCTTTTTTAATTACCGATATTTTGAACTAGTTGCATGAGTCGTGATCATGGCTGAACTGTGCTGTGGAGAGAATCTGTTGATAGTTCCTAGAGGCACTATCTAAACTATATCTAATTCATTTTCGAAGTATTAGCAATAAAATCAAAACTTGTTATGTAATGTTTGTTTTTAAATGCCATGAACATAGCAAAAAAAAAAATAAGACTAATATGTTTAATAAGAGAATATTTTCATGCATTGATATTCCATGCATATATGTTAAAAGAGTGGCAAACGAGCGTGCACCTGACTTGAAATGGTTACTGCGGCCCGTGAATATTTATGCCCGATTTCAAACCGAACTGAATTTCTATCGGATTAAGTTTTTTTTTGTCCAAAAAGTAGCAAATAAGCACGTATAACCCCTGATGTTAAGTTAAACACCTGATTATAAGTTGAAAGATACTTTAAACAAGACTAATGTTCCAAGTTAGTTGCGTAGATGCGTTGCTACTCTTGATGTCTAAGATTTCTTCGTTTGTAAAATGTGTAATCTGCAACGTCTTCCCTCTCTAACCGAAAAACAAGAATCTGTTATAGTGAGGTTAGATCTTGAAGGCGGGAGAATTATAGTTCGATCGGGGAGGTCACACCGCCGCCCTCATAATCCGCCATAAAGCATTATCTGTGTTTCGGTCGGAGAGGTGTGGTTGCCGGCTACACTTAGAAGTGAGGCCACCATCTTAATCCTCAGGAGTAGTAACGTATCTGGGTTCGAACTCAGATAAAATTTTGGTCGTGTTTGGGGTTGTACGTGGATGTCTATGGGCTGCGACTACATAATATCAGGTGTTTTGCGTGCTCGTCTGTTGCTTTTCTCACATAAAAAAGAGGTACTTCCAACAAACTATTTTTAAATCCTAAACAATCGTACAAAACATAAGTTTTTTGTCAAGTTACTTGCTTCCAAATGAAACGTAGGAACATGCAAATGCTATTTAACGACCTCAACTAATACTTCAAGTTGTCAAGTGACGTGAAGTGAATCCGAAATCAGTTGTGTATTTGCAAGCCGCGAAATGTCACCCGATCTTAACGGCAGATAGCACAAACGGCCCAAGTAGCGGTTATTGAGACCATCGTTATTCGGAACGAGAACCCTAGTTTGTGAGTGCTGTCAACTAGGGATATTTTAAGATGGGAAACTTATAGTACATAAGACGGGCTTTGAACCACAAGGGCGTACAAATAAAACATCGTTTCTTTTCCTACTATTCCATACACATTTTTGTTACTATAGATAAACTACTTTGAAGAAAATTATGAAAAAGTTTGTATTACATTAGATAAAATGGAAAAGTTATTTGGGTTATTTGTGTCTCCTGAAAAGGATGGTTTTACAACTACGCCTCCATGGATTAAATACAATGATACGCGTGCCATATAAACCGACTACCTAAGAATAGTAGTAATATTTTTTGAATATGAAAAAATATATATGTATATACCTACTACTAATTTTGTCATCCCCACTTCGAACAGAGTTCGACTAATTTCGACCAATAAAGTCTTTGAGCCGTTTATGAAGTTTAGCAAGGACATACATACACATTTATATATACTAATTAAACATTAACTTTTTCTATTCACCGAAAAAAAATGTTATTATTTAAATCTGATATGCGATAGTTTTAAAGGTGGTAGAGCTGTTAGAGCTTGCCCGGGGCGGCACCACTGCCACCCTCATAACCCGCCGTAAAGCGACATGTTCTTCATGTATTGTGTTTCGATTGGGGAGGTGTGGTTGCCGGATACACATTATTGGAGGCGACCATC
>DWON01002848.1:0-19462 GCA_018251015.1 Phocides pigmalion okeechobee
CGGTGGTAGTTTATTGACGTTCAAAAAGAATTCTGTAAAGAATCTACTTTAAATAAAAATATTTTGATTTTGATTTTGATTTTGATCAATCAACATTAGTCGAAGCCGCTGAACTCAGAATCTTGAAAATTTGCTTATAGGTTCTTTACGTAAAATAAGTCAGTATTAAGAAAATATTTTTTAAAATTTCATCCTTAAGAGGGTAAGGTGAATTGTAAAGTGAAAAGAATTTA
Organism: Phocides pigmalion okeechobee; assembly: GCA_018251015.1. NCBI lineage: Eukaryota > Metazoa > Arthropoda > Insecta > Lepidoptera > Hesperiidae > Phocides > Phocides pigmalion. Next base: position 234 of record DWON01002848.1, read on the forward strand.
TGATTTTAGACTAATATAATCGCGGAATTTATACTTTTTATTATGTAACGGGTGCTCACGATTACCGCATGATCAATCACAAGCACCTGCAAATAGTTACCCCCTGTCATCGAAGTTTAGCCATGACCACGAGCCATATAATTTGATTGAAATATCGACAATTAAAAACCGTTAATATAAAGAAGGGATTGACATATTGACGTATTATGGGTACTATAGACATATACAAAGACAAATATATATACACTCAGACCAAAAATAGTCATCTACATTCATCATTCAGATGTCTGCTTGGTCGAGATTCGAACCCAGCGTAGCAGACCGAATATGGTTACAGGCGCTACGCGGGTCATCAATAATGCCTTATTAATATTGTATCAAGCGTCACGTGGGTCGTCAATTATTCCTCTGTTATTATAAAACAACCGCTACTCCGCTGTCGGATTATTTTGCTGTAAATAATTTTTAATTAAGTAATCCAAGCATCAGTATAATGCCTCCCAGAGAAGGTTGCCGTTGTAATTGACATGAAGTTTGGATGTAGTGAGCTTTACTATCCACCGCACGGCTTATCTCTACACCTTTTGCAGATTAATTAAGACTATGCACACCCTTTGTATTAATGCAATGTAATATATTTTTAACAGACTTCAGAAATAGAATAAGATTCTCAATTTAGCATTTTTACTTCGGTGCTCATATATATCATCGAATCCGGATTGCGGGAGGCGACACTAAACTGGAGCTGTATTCTGTAGTCTGGAGATGCGCTAACAATTTTCCTAAATATAGTATTTTTTAGCATCAGCGTAGCATCTACAGACGTAATGGCCGCCTGCAGTCCAGTAGCGTCGACGTAACAGTAACGTAACTAACAGCGCTTTTATTCGCCCGTAATCCATAACGATTTGTATGTAACTATACAACAGGCGTGTACAAGTCGTATGCGTATCCTGCAGGGAAAGAGTTAATTGTATTTTAATTCTCTGTCTGATTTTAAATGGTCTCCGCAGTCCATGGACGTCTAAGTTCAAATGTACCAAAATATTAGAAATTGTGCTAAAACAATTTCAAGCATGTCCTCCCACGTATGATCGATGCCGCCGGTGATAAGACGCTGGTTCATATCCTATCCAGAGAATTGCGATTGCTATGCAATTTGGAAATGCAGCTTGCGTTTTTATTATAATTAGTTATAAGATTTACATTATTGTAAATAATAATATTTTTTAAATTTAGGAAATTGACTTGTTTATGTGGCAAAAATAGCAAATGGTTAAGAAATCTTTGCCACCGTACGGTAATTGACCACTACTAGCTACGTACATCCGTATCCGCCTACGTTGTTACGTATTTGCACTGACGAACAAGCAGTTAATATGCAATATCTGGTTTGTAAAACTTCCCGTCTGCGGGTTACCTCTAAATAGATTTTATAACTAAGATCATAAAAATTCATTGTCGCATAATTTAAATTTTTTCCATAAATTTTCAAGGTCTTCTAAATAAAATTAAAAATAAACAAAAGCAATTAATGGCATACATTATTGTAATATGAATATAAGATTTATATGATACTTGTATATGGATGCCTGAAAGAAGATATGCATTGTCAGGTCTTCATTAATTAAAGATTTTAAAATCATTGTACTTACTAAGAAAAAAATAAATTTCAAAATTTTAAATGACACTTGTATGATATATTCGAAACATGCTTAAATTCTTTGTTTTAAGTATCTTGAAAATAATTCTGTAATTTATTAATGACATATGTCAACTTTAACTTTTTTTTTTAACCTTGACACATTGCCTTTTAGCCCCTTTAAGTATAACGTTGTTTTACGCTTCCAAATTCGAAATTGCTGTTTTATTTTTCTATTGGGCATTATATATTTTTCATTTTACTTTTATCATAAAATTAAGTTGGATCTACTACTTTTACTATAACGTGAGACCATACATGTTTCTTTTTAAATGACATTAACATGACAACAATGCCCATGTTTGTGTCATGTACCAAGATTACAGTTACAGATTAACATGCCATGATCCGTATTCATCTTGTCACATTAGTGACCAGTATATAATGTCTGGAGATGTAGCCAATATGCTTTTAGTATGGTATTTGGTAGTAGTAGTACCTTAACATAGATTGAAAATAATCGTGACATTGTACACTTGGTTAGTCTTTCGAAAAAAAGAAAAGCATTGCTATTTTTTTGTAATCACAATAAGGTAGACAGCACGACCCCATGTTAATTATAGGAAAATGGTGTATAAAAAAACTTAATAAAATGATAATCTTATTTAGCAAACAAACAATACTTAGTATTTTTATGTGAGCAGAGTGCAGTGCAGAGCAGTGCAGAGTGAGAGAGCTAACGAGCGTGCAAACCACCTGATGTTAAGTAGTCGCAGCCCATAGATATCCACGTGCCACCACAAGCACGACGGAAATCGTTTCGAGCTCGAACGTCGATACGTTGCTACTCCTGAAGACTAAGATGGTCGTTTCGCTTCAAAGTGTAGCCGGCAACCGCACCTCTCCAACCGAAACACAAGAGATGCTTTACGGTAGATTATGAGCGCGGCGGTGGCACCCGCCAGTCGAACTACTTCTCGCACCCTTAAAATCCTAATAAATAATGTGCATATCATATCTAATCGGCGGAGTTAATCGTGAGTACCCGTTGCATAGTAAAATGTAATAGATCTGAAAACGGTAGACATTTCTGCTTTATTTCTTTTTATGTATAGATTAGATATAGTATAGATAGATAGCACATACCACCGCGCCATTCGGCTCACTGAACGCAGTGTTCCAAACGCACGAATATATTTATAAGTGCGAGTGAAATAGCAAAAGGATCCTTTAGTCACAGAAGCCTCCATTAAGAAAATGGGAATTCTTGCAAATTTTATTGGTTGCATTTTTCCATGTTTGTGTATAAATACCGTCACTATTTGCAAATTAAATTCATTATGATCTGATACCTCGTCTTTGCAATATCAACCCCTTTACAAATGCTATTTTAAATTGGAAATTTTACGCGATAAATCCTAAGGTTTGCCTTTACACTCTTGCCTCTTAACATGCATCGATGGTCCTACAACATTATTCACTGTAGCAGTATTCTCGTCACGTCCGCAACGACTGGTCTCACCGAGAACACTTCGACAAATTCAATGCTTCAACTGTTTGGTTACAAGTTAATATATCGAGAAACTAGAACAGTCTAGATTAAGTTATTCTCTCGTCTCTTTCGGTTATGTTTACGGTTGATATTACTCATGTTACCATTGCCTTGAAAATTAATGCTTTTGTTGGTTCTAGGAATATTTCTTAAGTATTTTGGGGTAAAATTCAATAAAAGTAGTTTGAGTTCAGAAAATACGTGGCTACATGTATACGTAATATGTTGGCGACAGGTTTTTAGATACCATATTTCATTTATAACTAAGTATAGGAATTGTTGTATAGGATTAAGATTTTTCGTCCAATATCCATTTTGTCCTATATTTAAGATGATCCAGCATATACATGATATTTAAACACAATAATTCAAATATTTCAATTAGGATTTTTACGTACATGCGTTATTTAAGTATCCGATAACTTTTTACGTCTGAATGCCCGCACTATGATTGCATGCTCCTTTGCTACTCACAAAGAAGTATGCAACCCACCTGATGTTAAGAAGTTACTCTAACCAACAAAGCTGATCAAATTTTAGTTTGTCCAGAAGTCCAGTCCAGTCCAGTCCAGAAGTCCAAGAGTAGCAAATAATTGCACATTTCCAACCGAAACAAGAGTTGCTTAACAGCGGATTATAAGGGTGAAGTTGGTACCTCCTCGACAGAACTACGCTTCCATCATCGGTTAGATCTCTATATCACATGTCTTATTTCCTCGTCTTCTGCATATACATCTGTTTTATGGGCAGTAATTCACTTCTAACTTATTCAGGTCACGCACAACGTTAATACGATCTATGGCAGCTTCACTTTAACAAATTTCCTACTCGGTTACATTTAACCAAGGGTTGATAGTTTCGTAATCATATGTTTCGTCTGCCATTGGCTGGCTTCTACCAGCGACTATTTGTTTCACCTAAACCACGTACAATAGTTAATGCCTGAGTATTCAAGCCACGTGCGTTGTACGAGTTGTCGCATGTTCAGTATACGACAATTCCATGTTCAGTTGCTAGATCCCGTCTGCATTGACTCTCGTGTAGTTCAGCAGTATACGCACTTCGGTTTTTGTTTATTGCTCTATTAGCTTTATTTTTTTATCAAGTGTTTAATAAAATCAAATTTTATATGTGTTATTCCTGAGGACTAAGAAAATCCTCTTGCTCATATCGCTTCTACGATTAATTAATAAATCCGTTTGGTACTTCCTTGATGATTATTACTTTACAAGGTATTAAACTTATCTCTGTTTTTAAAGTCTAACGCTAATAGTTGTCATATGTTCTTTATTGTCATTTTATAGCTGATGTAGTTTAAATTTCGTTAATTTAGCTTCAAATTTTATTTAAAATTAAGTGACTGACACTTCACTGCATTCTGTAAGTATTCGCCAGTAGTTCAAAATTGCCATTAGTTCAAGTGTAAATTTAATTTTAATATATAATTTAAATAATAAGTGACAAACAATTCATTCCATCCTAAACGTATTCGTCAATCATTCAAAATTACCGGTAGTTCATGGGTTAATTTAATTCTGAGATATAACTTAAATATTAAGCGATGGACAATTCACTCCATTCTGCAAGTATTCGCCAATCGTTCAAAATTACCGATAGTTCATGGGTTAATCTAATTCTGAGATATAATTTAAATGTTAAGTGACAGACAATTCACTCCATTCTGAAAGTATTCGCCAATCGTTCAAAATTGCCGACAATTCATTCTCGTCTCAAATTCAAAATCGGAAATTTGTCTGTGGCCTGATTACTTCAAACGGTACGCTGTTGATCGATCGATTCTAGAAACTAAAGTTTCAAATATTCATTCATACAAGTTCTCCTTTGCTGACTCCATGAATATGAAAAATATAACCCACTTAAATATGGAACCGCGTTCAAATGGGTCGTCTCTATTTAAACGCCGTATAGCCATTCGATTGACGGACGATATGGCTGACGCGTATATCGACGTTAACGTATCGAGCGGAATCGACGGAGATATGTTCGTATATATTCAAAATTTGATATCTAATAGAATTAACAAACAAACGTAATCTTTTTTTATTGCGAAAGAGTAAGAAACGGGCATGCAGGCCACCTGGTGTTAAGTGGTCACTGCAGCCCATGGACAACCACGTCCAATCTCAAATAGAACAGAAGTTCTATTTAAGGATGGACGCGGATGCGTTCCTATTCTTGAGGACTAAGATGGTCGCCTCCAATAATTTGTATCCGGCAACCACATCTCCCCAACCGAAACACAATACATGAAGAACATGTTGCTTTACGGCGGTTATGAGGGTGGCGGTGGTACCGCTCCAGCCGAGCTCTAACGGCTCTACCACCTTTTTATATGTCTCAGCATAAAATACAATACACTTTTTATAAGCGCTAAAATCACATTTCGATCCGGGATGTGGTATCCCCACTCTCACAAATTTCTCTGAAGCAATTTTTGTTCTTTGCGACGAAGTGTTGTTGCCGGACTTAAGTATCAGCGAAGAACCTTAGAACTTAGAAGTAACTACGTATTTACATACGTCCTTAGATAGGACTTTAGTTCTATTTGAATTTAGATTTTTCTATACGTCAGAAAACTCTGAAACTGGTATCTTCAGTCACGGGGCCGACGGATGGTTAAATCGGACTCCAACCCAATAGAAACCTGACGGGTGTTCTACATTGCCACCGCAGCCAGGGTTCGGGAACGCGCGCGCACGCATCCGCAAATTTTGATTTAGATATTCACTGTAGTGACTGCACGCTCGTTTGCTACTCTTGTGACATATACAGAATATATTTTAATTTATTCATATGCATTATGTGATCTCATTACGTTCCTCTTGTATTATTATATTTTTATACTAATAATGTTCTCCACATTCAACCAGGATCGTTACTGGAGCGTGTGTCCCTCAGGACGTATAACTAGACTAACTTCATTAGAACGGACCGTCTGGGGAAATGTTTTCTGAGAGAAATAAACTGAATATCTAATCTAATAATATTTATCAAAAAACATTTTACTATGTAGCGGGTACTCATTATTAACGATTTTTTGATTTAGAGTTGGATGCCTCATGTACATAGTAAAATGTAAAAAATCCACGATAATATTAGTTTAAGATGACATGTTTATCAAAATATTCACCATCTTACTAAAGCAGCGTTGTATGTTGTGTTTTTTTATGAAACTAATAGAGCACTTGACAAGTGATGGCTATCGCGTATAAAGTCGCGTTCGCTTAGATCTGTGTTTCCGGTGTGAAACCTATGTGACATATAGAAGATTTTCATAGATGATTCCATTCAAATTGAGTCACTCGCGTTCTCTAGTTAGATCTGTGCTCCCTGTGAGGAACCAGTGTGACAAAGAAAATTGGGCACATATGATTTCAATCAAATTGAAGCACACACATTTTCTAGTTGAATCTGTGATCCCTATGTGGAGCTTGTGTGACTTAGAAGATTTGGAACAGATGGTTTCATCAAAATCGAAGCACTCGCATTCTCTAGTTAGATCTGGGCTCCCAGTCTGGAACCTGCGTGTCATAGAAGATTTGGCACTGATGATTTCATTCACATTGAATCACTCGCGTTCTCTAGTTAGATCTGGGCTCCCTGTGAAACCTGTGTGATTCATCCAAAATGAAGGACTCGCATTCTCTAGTTAGATCTGTGCTTCCTGTATTCCACTGCTACGGCATCATTACCACAATTAACTACGTAACAGCATCACTGTTGTATTCTGGTCTGTGGTTCAATATAACGTGGTAGCAAACAGAGTAACATCGGGAAAATAAACCGAAGAATGTTGTTCGGCCATTGTGTGACACGTTTGGTCCCTAAAACTACATTCGGGTTTGTAATTAAGGCTTTGCGAAAGGTCGTGTGAATGTCACGCCTCCTTCTTCCCCACAGGGCTGTACCTGACAATCTCAATTAGAAAAGGGCCAACTAAAACTACATATGAAACACTCGTACATTGCGGGTCACTTTACGGGAAAACTTTTCTTAGGGTTCGGCTCTTGGTTCTGTTTGTTTAAATTAAAACTAAGTACATAAATTGTTGTGTACTGTTCATTAACTCTTTTTTACTAAATAAAAATAGAGTCTCCATATTTATGTGCATATTAAGATAACCTGTATCGTCATTTCTAAAGACCAAGAACAGAACAAAGTTTTAGTTAATGTGACGTGGTGTTACTGGTTGTGTGGTTGTTATTGGTTGGGTTATTACGTGTTGGCATGGTGATGGTCACGTCTACCACAGAAAAATCTATCAGGATTAATATCTGTATATATAAAGAAATAAGATGGCTAACCGACTCAGAGATCAACATAAAGCCAAAACAGTTGAATCTTCCATTTTCGGATTTTTTTATATTTTCTAACAGCAAAATGTTTTTATGTACTCACATCCATAACTTTTATATTAACCTGTCGTTTTTATTTATAGATCAATTGAGATTAAAAACCGTAAATGGTACATGACATTTACTGTAATGCATTAGATAAAACTATCTGAAGTCGGTTATGGCGTTTCTGAGATTAGCGTGCACAAAATCACAAATAAATTGACAAACAGACAAAAAAATTAACAAGTAATGTTTGGGTTCTGTGGCTTTAATAAAGGCCCCTAATATAATCCTTCTTTTTCATATATATTTCATGTACAGACAGCGATCAGTTACAATTTTATTATTAGTATAGAAAATTATAGAAAAATTGTGTAGAAAATGCATAAATGTATTTCTGAGCGCCGATAACGACGGTGCCTTATTAAAAATATTACCACATGAAATGTATACTATGACGTTAAACAAGAGAATAAACGAAATAATTTTCGAAAATAAAAGTCGTAATATGCCAGTATGTTCTTTTTCGTAACAAAAAAAGATAATATTATTGCCAAGCCATTATTTTTAATGCTTGACGTACACACAAGTTAAATCATAAGACACAGAGAAAAGCTTTCTGTGTGACAGAAAAACTATCGCATGATTTATATACTTTCCTCTAACAGAAATGATATAAATCATACTTTAGTTTTTCTGTCGCACGTATAGGAAGCTATTGTAACTAATTTCTTTGAGCTTTGTGTTTTGAGATAAATTATTCTTCCAATTTTCAGATATTGTGTGTGAATTTTTTAGAAATGTTCATTAGGACTTAGTTACTTAAAATAAAGTACATATAATATCTTACACTATGATACAAGTTTAATATATGATACAACTTAACGATAAAAAAGATTAAAATGTTCTCGCTTCTACATCTTAAGCTTAGCTATATAGTTAGAGGTTGGATAGAAATGGAATCATTAGTAAGGGCAAAGATCTCCAATATTTTAGCAACAGAATGGAAGAAATTATTTCGCGTCACAACGGAGGCATTCAAAGAATGGCGCGGCATCGCATACTTTTACATACACTAACTGCAAGTATAAATGTCGCTTTTCCTCTATATTGTGTTGAGGACCTGCGTAGCAATGCGGTCACCTTACCGGTCTGCAGCTCAAAGGGTTCCGGGTTCGATTTCCGGAGACAGATAAACCACAGATATCCGTTTTCGGAGATTTCCGTTCTGGGTCTGTATGTTTGTGTATTCATATTTTATGTGTTAAGGATGTGCGTTGTAATGCCTTCGCCTTACCGGTCTGATGCTCAAAGTGTCCCGGCTTCGAACAAACGGACTCCGGCCAGACGGAGTTCTGGAGTGAATCGAGACTTCTGTTCTGATTGAGTTCTATGTCTGTGTGTCTATTTGTCTTATGTCTCAGAACTCACGATACATGAATTTCTACGAAATATTGTTTGGATATTAGTTTTCTTTATACCTCATAACTTTAATGAAAAATGTCAAAGAATCTCAGTAGTAATAACACGTAGTAAAAGTACAAATTCAAATGCATCTATTTGTCACCACGATCATTACAGCAACCATCAACTATTATTAGTATCTTTAATAAAGCATTCAAAGATTGTAGTTTTCCTTATACCTATTTTAACACGTAATATCTTTAGCACTAGGGTGTCATGTCCCTTGTACCAATATATTCAAGTTTAAACGGCAGTTAACCCGCAATCATTTTCGATTAATATTTGTTCCCAAACACCAAATTAGCCGCGGCGATAAAACCAAATATCTAACAAGGCGATTAAGCAAATTAGTGGCATCGAAACAATTAGCGCATCCGGGGGGATTCGCGTGACTTGTCGCCACTATCCTTCCGAGTTGATTGCGGCCAATTTTAGCGTCTTAATTGTCTCCACTTCGGTTGGTGAAGACCCTAAATATGGCTTAAGTATAGATAGTAGAAAATTATTAGAATTTCCACTCAATCATTGCCAATTCTTGCGTGAAGCAATTTTCGCATCTCACCTCTCTCTCTCTCTGTCTCTCTCTCATCTCAGCGAAATTTTGCTACTTACACATGAAGCTATCTTTTAGACCTCACCTAATAACTGGTAAAGGTTTCAGAAAGGTGAACCAAGAAACCTCGTCAACATCAAGTGTTGTTCCGTGGGTGGAATGAGTAGTGTCCAGCCACGCTCATAGAAAAAAAAATGTTACTTGCTATTGCTACCGTCGTCAAAGCCCGAACCGCTTCAATCGGAACACAAGACATGCTTCATGGTGGATTATGGTACTGGTAGTACCTCCCCAGTCGAACTACAGGTCCCGGTATTACCGTTTGGACACCTGTTTCATTGTGTTGGTAGAATTAACTGTTCGTTTGTTTGAATTTTATGCATATATTTTATCATATAACGGAGACTCACGATTAACGCTTTTTAATTGCCGATTTTCCGCTCCAGTTGCATGGCTCGTGATCACAGCAAAAATGCGGTGGCGGGGGAAACTATTGAGACGTGTGTTTTGGAGTTTTTCCGCCATCTTTTCTCCAAACAAACACCTTATGAGTCGGCGGTAGTTATTATTGACGTTCAAAAAGAGTTCTGTTTAGAATCTACTTTGTATAAAAATACTTTTATTTTGATTTTGACATGTGCTAATGATATATTAATCTATCCACCCTCCGCTTTTTTTTCATTGCGAAAGAGTAAGAAACGGGCATGCAGGCCACCTGGTGTTTAGTGGTCACTGCAGCCCATGGACAACCACGTCCAATCGCAAATAGAACCGAAGTTCTATTTAAGGATGGACGCGGATGCGTTCCTACTCTTCAGGACTAAGATGGTCGTCTCTAAAAGCGACAGAAATGTTCCATAACCGTAACATATTAGCTGTCAGTGTCAGTCACGCGTCTGCGACCTAGCGTCAAGTAGTCCTTTTATACCTAACTCACAAACGGATTTGCTCACTGATCTAACAATCACTACAAAGCGCTTAACATCAAAGTAATGATTTATCTGCAATTTTATTCAATTTAAACACACTATATACATTTTTTTAATCTCTAAAAATGGCCGTCTATTAACAGTCGAAGTTATTTGTTCAATCAAGAAACCTAATTTTTCTTTCCTTTTATTTTTTTCCAGCTAATCTAGTGAACCCAATTTGAAGAGACGGAAATGTTGATGACTTTTTGGGAAAACGAGCATTTTTATGAACAAAATAGATTTTATCTTAGGGTGAGTAGAAATAAAACATCAGAAGGACGATATACGCCCTTCTAATGAAAGATAATAAATACCCAGACGTAGCTTCGATCAAAAATCGTTTTGTGAAGAATAATACGGAAAAGATGGCCGAATCAATAGGTCTTTCTCATCCACACAGGTTTGCCTGTAGGCTACATTCGACCACGTTCCGTAAATAAATAAGTTCGGAATGTCTACTCAGTGTTCCGAAAAGGGCGATTTTACAAAAGAAACAACTCGTACCCAATATTTATTTTTACGTTGATCTTGAAACCGAATCGACATGCGAATATTAATCTTTTCGACAGTTCGCTTTTATTTATTTCGGAAATTGAACTCGATCGATGTTAGAACAAAATGTTCGCGCGATGTGAACAGCGTGAACCAAGTCGATTGTTTAATGAGAAATACTTTGTCAATTCTAAGCGGGATATTGTCCTTGTAAGAGGAAATGAGTTTTGTTCCAACTCTTCAAATATCTTATTTACAATAACATACCGTCATAATATTGAAAGGCACCGTATTATTTTAAGTAGTTATTGGTTTGCCCTAATATGATAGTAGTGACGTATTATGCAACATTCTGCTGAGTATATCTACACGAGTAAAGTTAAATTCACTAATATGAAAACCAGAATAATATTATAGTTTTAATTTACACATCATGAAATATATTTTCTTTCAATTACAATTACTTTAAAAATTAACCTAACGTAACTATTGTTATTTCAAAGTTTTGAGTTTTCACTTCCATTGGTATTCCCCATAATTAATTCCATTGATATTTCCCCTTTCTTTTACTTGTTTTTGTAATACTATGAAATAAACCACACTATTTTACGAATAATATTACTTTATTAGTCTCTAGAGAAGAAGGCAGGTGCAGGTGCTATTCTAGCTTAACTAGAACATTTTAATGATTGCTACTTAATATAAAACTCCTTTTACAAATTGAGATAGTCAGAAACTGTAGAATAATATAAAAACTTTGTACTTCAATTGAATATACTGATACAAAACATCATATAATTTATTACTTTAAAAATAAATCGTTTATAAAGAATATTGACAAATAACAATGTATAATATAACAGGATTTCTTCATGGCCTGGAAAGCACATGACGTACGTAAATCCAAAAATATTAATAATAATAATAATTAAAGGCAAATCACACACAGTCACCTGATCACAAACTAGGCAGAGCCTGTATGTGGTGATCACAAAACTAATAAAAATACACATACATACATTAAAGAGTTAACTTTACATTCAGACACAGAATAAATGGAATGAATGGGATGGGAGGACCAAATCAAAACACACATCCGAAGGCTTAGGAGCAATAACTAAAAACGAGCCCAAAAGGTCAGTTCATATTATATATACATATCGGAGAGATGGTGTGGAGTAAGCCTATCTGACGTCACAATTGTTGACCTGACGACTCATGTTCAGATATTCCTAAGAAAACTTCTAGAATACTAACGTAACGTAACGTTGTCGTAGAGAGATCCGAACTATGCGATGGCTTGAGCGAGAATGAATACTAACTGCGGGCGCTCGGACTTTTAAAACAAAATTGGGTGGTGGTACATAACTTTTTACGATTGGTAAAACATTTTTAACATTTCTAGATTTGGCTAAAAACGACTAATAAAAACAACATTCCCGGCAACGCGTTGTCTTAAATATGCGGTTTCGCTCCGACATACATGATATAGGAATCTTTTAAATATCTTCGCAACTGATACTGAACTTGAAACTTTATATACCACGATGATTACTGTGGCTCGTGGATCCTCAATAAATTTAAGCTAACGACAAGTCTTGATGTACGGTCTTAATATAACACGATGGCAATTTTGTTTCGACCCTTGTTCAGTCCGTCGTGTTTGGTAATCCATCTAAACTGTACTAATAATGTTAAACGTCAGAGACCTTGTGGGAATGGTCCTAACTTAGTGTTGGCGAACCTACATCAATCAGTGCACTCAGCTTAATCCAGACGTTCGCCCACGAAGTAAACTGGAATTTCAAAATATATAACTAGCAGTTAGTTCGGGTTTCGCTGGAGTTGTCCAAGTTTCAAGAGCCTCTAGTAATTGTCCGGATGGAAATATTTAATGTATCCATGTAAATTGACTCGAACAGGTGATGTGTGCGACGAAAACTTGATTAGTAGTACGAAAAGTAATAAGTATAAACAAATCTTTATATGTATATATAATTATTCTATGCATGTGTATATCACTGAACTCCCTCTAAACGGCTGGCCCAGTTTTAATGTGTTTTTTGTGTGTGGATCCGAGAAAGGTTTAGATTCTCAATTGGACCCAATAAGTAGCACTGGAATCGGATGCAAAGCTGATATTTTTAAACTTGGATATTTACTGCAAAAAATGACTTGTAGCTTTTTTCAGAGCGGAATATCTTTCTCTGAGCCCACTAGTCTTATATATACAATTCATAAAACAGCATAAAGTGAAAAAATACTTTTTCTAATCGGTATTTTCAAAGGTGTCCGGAAAGTCCTCTCGGTTTCACCGAAGCGTCCGGGGTTATTGAGTGGATATCCCTCGGTGACTATTTAGGTAATGGCCAAACTATGTTAGTCTTAAAACCTTTTCGATAAATAAGTAAAAATGGAGCAAGATATATATATATATATATAATTATACTATTTGAATTTTACTCATCGTATGGAGTGTAAAATATACCTATATACAAAAGTAGTACATTGTTTCTTTACATATCCTTGGTACATACAAAAATCCAAGCCTAATACAAAAAGATAAAGTTAGTTCCATACGAATAGAACTATCATACGTCAACTAGTTCGTTCACAGATCAGTATCTCGGTCGTTACTTAGAATTATATATTTATCATATTAAATCAGACGTTTAAGCTCAGCACACCTCTTTTATTTACTCCTGTGGCCATTATCGCTCTATTGGCTAAGCAAAATACGGAAATGTAGGTTCAGATATTAAGGTTAAATGATCATTGCCTCTAAGGACATTTGTTACGGACTTCAACAGTAGTTTTAACTCAGGTGGGTCGCAAATGCACTGCTGCTTCTAAATACTAAGCCGGATAATTTTAACGTCTTGCAATTTTTCCAACTAAAACATTTGAGCGAATTCGATTCGATTCGAAGTAAAATATTTATTATGAAGCAGAATGCAAAGCGGTGTTTTCAAAAACTCTTAGTTTCTCAAAAAATGTAAAGGTCGTTAGATCACGTCGTTCAAAATATAGGAGCCTATTGGTAAGAGCGCCCATTTAAAAATATTGCATTTAACCAAAATTTTGTGTACCTTTTCACTTAGTAGCAACATCGAAGTCAGTTATTTATTTTTTAAAAGCTTTTATAACACAGCAGAGTCAATATCAAAACGATAACAGGAAGTAATTGGAACGTAAAAGTCCCTTACTCCCACTCAATAGATTGCAAATAGATTACACTAATTACTTGAGTGAGACAATATATAGATGATGGCACTCATATTAGACGAATATTGCTAGACACTATAGATATAGATATAGTTGCTCATAGCTTAAGTAAATATCAATTACGTTTTTAGTGTTATATTTGACGCAGCTGTATTATAAGTAATAAATTATAATCCGCCGTATCGCATTACTTGTGTTTCGGTTGGAGAAGTGTGGTTGCCGGCTACACTTTGAACTTTAGTCCTCAGGATTAGCAACGTATCTACGTTCGAGCTCAGATATGATACAGGCCGCCTAATTTAAGTGAATGCTTCACCATGTGTGGTTGTATGTGTATATCTATGTAGATATACACGTCAATGTCAAATAGGACTAAAGCCCTATCTGAATTCTATGAACACAATCACACCTCTCCAATTGAAACAAAAATATTTTTTTAACTTTACTTAGGAATCAATTTTATCATACTATTATTTTTGTAACATATTTTCTCACACCAATTATTAATTAATTATTGATAAATGTATGTTCCGCCGTGTATGTACTGCCCAAAGAGAACACATAGTGTAAATAAAACCGGCTTCTGCGATTTTTGTAATGTAACTACAAATTACCTATTTCTTGTCTATTCCCTTTACTAGTATTAGAAAACATTGATTATTGCCACATTAAAGTCAAGAAATTATCCTATAACTTTTGACTGCCATGCGAGTTCAATTAGAAAATTTATTTTCCCACAACTTCAAAGGATTGCAGAGATGAACATCTAATATTTATTTTATTCAGGAACTTTTATTCGTACCCAAGAAAAATGATCTTAACAGACAAATATACAAACGGATTACAAAGTGATCCTAAAAATAGTAAATGAGTAAATCTAATTCTATCTAATCTAAATAGTATCTAATTCTCAAGTAGAGTCAATGACATTAATAATTCTAATTTTAATTGGATTTCGATTCAGTGGTACTAATGAACTTAAGTGGAGGTCTAATCCTTTAACAATATTAATGGCGGGACTCGTGTTCATTTTGGTCTGGGCGTAATATTCGGAAATGAACGAGCTTCATTTCAATAATCCAGAGTCATCCGTTCCCGCCAATTAAGCAGGAGGTGTCGGGTGCGACTGCGAGAAAAGATTAATTTCCTTTTCTGAGATATTCGCCATTTTTTAATTTGGTCCTCCGGGAGAATATTCTTAATATATACGGTACTAAGTGCTTGATACTTAGTGAAGAGTACGCCATCCGATCCGATCTGATTCTTGATTTTCGTAAACGTAACAATATGTTACTTTAATATGTTAAAAGAGATGAGACAAAAATAAATTACAAATTGTTAAAACACAACAAACATATTAATAATTACAATAACCCTGTTTACTCTCATACCTCACAGTAGAATTATATGCGTCTAGATATGACTGACCAATAAAGACAACACAAATTCCCAGACACAAAACAAATTTAAATTCATAATTTGCATGTATCGTTGACGGGGCATCGAACCCCCGTTATATATTACCTACATTATATGTAAATACGTATATATAATGCATTACCGTTTACATTAAATTTCATATTATTTTTTCTGGTATTGTATCAGCTGACAGCAGCTACCTTCTCATAGTAGCTCATAATAACTATATTCTTTCAAGTAATATTTGGCATAATTATAGCTATTTTTTCCTTTCTGTAGCACCGCGCAATAATATATCCATAGAGTTCGACTTTTTACTTTAAATCTATGGTTTAACCCATAGATTATATTTGCAAGTCTGTTTACACAAGATGTATTATCTATAATGGTAATCTATACGGAATCGAATTTTACCTAGACGCCTGAATCACAAAATATAGATCGTATTCCATCCTTACAATTCTATTTTTAAATTAAAATATTCTCTTTATGAATTGGCATTTCTATGAACGTAGCAAAAAATCTATTTCAGTTTAATATTTTAAACATGATTTTGGTTAATGGAATCAAGTTGCAATAAATTTAACACTTGGCTCGTTCAATCGCCGATGCCATTATTGTGAAATACTCCATCAATTTTACGAAGGTCGAGAAGGGCGGGAAACGAACGATAGATTCTCATCTAAATAAATGTAGCAAATATATTTTAAGTTACAATTTCATGTTTGAGATACGTTGTTTTTTAAATGTAAAGAGTGATAGCCTCGTGGTTAGGGTTCCGGCTTTTGACTCGTAATGTTCGAGAATGTAACGCACGTTTTTACAAAATAAATTATTACTAGTTTTATCGGTTAAGAAAAACATGTTAAAGAAACTACATTAATATATTTACAATCATGAAAATCTTAAAACTAATTATGATAAAAGCCTAACCTAAACAATCTAAACGGAGTCCGAGTCCATGCGGAAAGGTTCCAAGAACACTAGTTGCATTCCCGCGTTGAATAGCAATCGCAATTCTCTGCGCGAGATATGAATCAGCCTATTTGTGACCGGCGGTATCGATCAAACGTCATACTATTTGTTTGAAAAACTTTTTGACAAGGACCACACGGACCAAAGGTCCAAAGCCAAAGAAACTAGGTTTAAGTTTCGTCTTTCAATCGCTATTTTACGTCCGTACGTGTTTCCAAAGTTGCTTTCTTTACGACAAAGATTCACTTACGACAAAAATAACTTATCTGCAAGAGTTCAGGGTTCTATTTTCAGCGGTTTCTAGTGTGCTTTGAGTCAGTCACCTAACTCTTTTATACGTATAGATTTTTATAAGTTAGATTTTAAGTCTAATACATATTATTAACTAGCGTATCAATTTTCAGTATTCGAATATAATAAAATCTCGTAATTAATTCATTTGTAACTTTTCACTATCTATTACTAAACAATACTGAATATGATTGATGATGATGATGATGAAGAATTTTGTTTAAAAAGTTAAAAACCTAATTTAATTTCTTTTTCTACATTTAAATTCAAGATTTCAAATAAGTGCCCTCAACGGCCAATGAGACTTCTCGTATATAAATAATACCATAAAATAGAACACTGTTATATTCGGACCCCTTAGTGTGAGAGTTTTCAAACTTAGCTGGGTTTTTTAGCAAAATTAGACATTATGTAAACTAATGAGTCTAAAGTAGTAAATAGTTTTCGTAATCTACATATTTATTTAAAAAATGTATTACAGTCTGAATTTATTTCTCCAAGGTTTGCTTCGTTTATTTTATGTCGTAAACTTAATCTTTTGTTGCGAAAGTTACTTATCATTTATAAAATAAGCTCCACATTAATTACTTACTACTCAGAAATAAATGTTTCACTGAGGAACACTTTATTATTTACACCAACATTTCCAGAAGTGATATTGTAATAGATGTCCAAGTAATATTGACTATTATATGGTACTTAAGGATCGGAATCAAAATCTCAACCACGCTTCTCTCATTTTTACTAGTATTCAAAAGTATGTACATGTTTATGGGCAGAATGACATAGAGTATTTTGTTTCAATATAGAATTTGGTGTAAAAGGGGACTATAACAAATAGGCACTTTCAAACTAATGAGCCATAATTTACTTTGAGAAGTATTTACTGCAACTTAATAAGATAAAAGTATAATAAATTGTTCGATATCTGTTGTTCAATATTTCTTGTAGAGACGAGATTCACTGTTATTTTTTACTAC
The DNA here is from genome assembly GCA_018251015.1 of Phocides pigmalion okeechobee. Classification (NCBI taxonomy): domain Eukaryota; kingdom Metazoa; phylum Arthropoda; class Insecta; order Lepidoptera; family Hesperiidae; genus Phocides; species Phocides pigmalion. Next base: position 18,156 of record DWON01002848.1, read on the forward strand.
GTGCAGTATTTTTGGGATAAAAAATATCTATATTCCTCATAAAGTTCTAAGTTTGTGAAAATCTAGCTTAAATGGATTATATTTTTCCAAGATATCAAATACAAAATAGTAAATGTATATTATCATTTTCTGGTATCTTTAAAAAATATATATTAATAACGGTACTTATTTTACAGTACATGGACAGACCCTCCATTTTATACAGATATGATCATAATGGACGGGCTTAGTGCCTAAAGGTATTCCGTCCTAAGCAACATGAATAAGATAAGACGTTAAGTGCCTATACAATATATTAGGTCCTATAGATATTTAGAAAATATAAAAGAAGAACGACCACTTTCCTTACATTGTTGGGCTCTTTGTTACCGATTTTCAATTAGGATTAAAAATTCTTCCCAATTTCCTTTGATTTTGATTTAATTAGTAAATAAATATTGCAGAAGTACGCTTCAGCTGAATTAGAGTTTTTATCGTAATATTATAAATTAGTTTACTCTTCAAAATTATCCACATTTCTATCTTAATAGAAAATCAAATATCATAAATTAATTGAATGAATGAATTGAATGATGGGAAACTCATTCCATTAATGAGTGATTGGAAACTCATTCCATTAATGAGTTTTATATATTTTCAAATGTTCAATTTTAGCACTCGGTAGGTTCATAGATGCGTACATTTAAATTTTGAAAGTTAAGAAATTAACAAATTTTAGTTGAATCTCGACTGCAAGAAAATCACTAGTAATATAAAATAAACTAAAAAGTTCTAGGATGTTTTCTTAACTTTTGTTACAGACGCTCATGTGAACAATTTGCAGAAAATCTTGTGATATACTGTAAAGAATCTAACACTAGACGGCTGAAGCACAATGGCGTGCGCATTTTTCAGTACGGTAGATACGTGACGACGTTTTTTAATTTTTCTATACAATATACGAGTAATTCTTTTACTCGTATATTGTATCAGAAACTCCACTTAAAATTTATTTTATTTTTTGGTCGACAATAATAAGAACTAAAAGTTGTTCACTGTTTCTAAGTAGAAGTAACCCAGCTGAAAAATTATTATATAAAAATAAAAATGAATATATGATTTTTTTATGTGGAAATAGCAGCATACGAGCATGCAAACCACCTGATCTTAAATAATCACAGCCCATAGACATTCACGCACAACCAAAAACACGACTGAAATCCTGTCAGCTCAAACGTAGATGCGTTGCTACTCCCGAGGACTAAGATGGTCACTTCGCTTCAAAGTGTAGCCGGCAACTGCACCTCTCCAAACGAAACACAATAATG
>DWON01002849.1:0-19460 GCA_018251015.1 Phocides pigmalion okeechobee
AAAAATAACATGAAACTGAGGAACTCTTTGAGGAAAAGCTTGTCTGTTTAAATAATAAAATTATTCGTGAGTGCGTATGTACATGTAAGATATATGAGAAAAACTATTATTAGGGTCTTTTATAAACGAACTAGAATGCAAAACAATAATTGTTATAGTAACGCTTGATTGTCTGTGCGTTTGTGTACGCTAATTTCAATAACGACTTAACCGATTTCCGTGAGTTTTTCGTATATGCACAACACGCCATGTTCGTTTCTTTTATCAGTCTATAAATAAAATAGGTTATGTGAATTTAAAAGACGCGTGTGTGTGTACCTAAGTGTTAGGTTTTTATCACACGACTAGCTTTGTGAGGTTGTGTCGCGTATTAGCAATCTTAGGGACTTCATGCTTTGGTTCTCGACAACTATACGTCGGATATCGTATACAGAGAATCATTCGTGTAAAATTATCAATATATTACATAGTAATACAATTCGGCTGTCTTCTATTTTCCGCTTTCTTTTAAATCAAGACAAATACATGAAAACTTTTTGTTATAAAAAACTATTAATAAACCTCAAAAATTTTATCCTCTGTAGATATGAACAAATTCTTAATCAAATTATTTTCACACCTGCGGCAGCGATGTACCGAGAATGATAGGCGATGTTTGAGCACTGCACTTCCTTCGCAAAAATTTTTTTTTCTTCTAAACTTTCAACAAATTTTCTTATTGCTTCAGCGGGGCCCGATATTGTGGACGATTCGTGTGAATTATAGCATGCAATTTCAATCTCTGGCGGGCACATAGGTGATAACTGCAACATAAAATTCTCGTTCAAATAAAGTTATTCTTTGCTTTCAATAGACGTTTATAGCAATGTGATTATTATTTTTAATTGAATATATTTAATGATAAATTCTTTTACAAAAAACATTATAAAACATCTGTCTTCGGCTCTGTATGTCATTAGCATCCATTATTTTACATTTCTTATGTTTTAATTGGTATTATAGTTACTATTAATTTCTAATACATAGTAAACTACCCCATAATACTTATTGAAAAATTCCTACTTCGGAGAACTGGAGAGTCTTGTTTGTTAGTGTAGTAGGCACGACGGAATAAACCGAAGGCAATAGCATTTAACCGAACGAATTATAATTTTACTACTGATTTTGTTTCTAAACAATATACTATTTTTATAGATAACCTAATTCTATATATAGTAGTTCAAAATTTAAGGAACCTCTTTATGTCCCATCCCAACAGCAGCCATGGCTCCATCTATGAAAGTTACTTCGTTCGAGACATACCCGCGGCTGTAAGCTGATAAAATCATCTCCTCAGCTGTAAAACAACCATCAGCGTATGCACAACCCAACTCTCCAACACTATGACCTGAAACAAGAGAAGCTTAGAATAAATCTTAGAAGGCCCGCGGAACTCTTCATGGTTTAGCTCCCTTACCACCACGCCTTTTGCCTTGTAAAATGCATTTCTTCTTTTGCCGGAGGTGTGAATAACCAAACCAAAGCAACCATCATTACTTCAAAAGTAGCAAGGCCTTTAAGTTCAGATAAGACTTCATTAATGTTTTAAAAAAAAACAATAGGAGGTAGTATAGCGATGATACTGCCACCCCAATGAGCCGCCATTTAACATTTTTATTTTGATTATGACGTATGGTTGCTTGATATATTGACAAGTGAGGTGATCATCTTAGTTCTAAGGAGTAGCATCGCATACGACATGACCTATGATAGGGTTTTTTTATGTGAAATGAGTAGCAAACGAGCATGCAAACCACCTGATGGTAATTATTCCCAGCCCATACACATCCATGTAAAATCACAAATATGACAAAAATCCCATCTGAGCTCGAACAAAGATACTTTGCTACTCCTGAGGACTAAGATGGTCGCCTCGCTTCAAAGTGTAGCCGTCCAAACCCAAGTAATGCTTTACGACGGATTATGAGAGCGGCGGTCGTACCTCCCGGGTCAAACTATAGTTCTCCCACCTTAAAATTTTATTTCTCTTTGAGGCCGGACGTGGACGTCTATGGACTTAAACTGTAACTTAAAAATTGCATGCTCCGTATTATTGAAACTTAGATGTGATAGGTCAGCATGTGAGGTCAGCATCTCCGCTGTAATATTATTTAGCATCTATTTAGGCGTATCAAATCTACCGAAAGCGTACTTGGCCAGCGTCGTGAACACGGTCTAATACCAACAGTGGGACTATAATCGGTTGGTAATTATGACGATAATGACTATATTAGTTACACTGTATATTAATTTTCATACCAATAATCCCATCTGGGACTAGTCCCAATGCCCGCAGAACATCGGTCAAACCAATTTGTATGGCAGCTATACCCACGAAAGAATTTAAAATATCGTCATATATGCTATTATCATTTGTGGTAATTATGTGAACAATGTCTATTCCTTTAGGCTTCAACACACGGTCGCATCTGAAAAATTTTAGAAATGACAAAAATACAAAAAACATTATGAAAGGTCCACATTGATCCCCCTGCGGTATTACCCTTGTCTGCAATCGTTTATAAGTCTGACACCAGGACATTGACATCTTCTCCCAAATATAGGCGAGATCTAAATCATACATACATTATGCTGCTCTAATGCGTTTCGGTAAGTTAACGAATTAATGGTTAATCCGATTGTTTATTATTTTAAAACCATCCATAATAGGGTTCTGCACGGTGTAACCATTATACCTTCCATATACTTTGATCAACTGTTTTATCTTTGTCAATTATTGTTGTAACGTTGACCTGTGTTTCCCGATATGTTTAAGTATTTTAAACATTTTTTAACCGAGAAAAGTTATACCTTCCACCTTCCCGGTAAAAGTAATACAAAATTGTAATAAAGCCATTAATGATATAATTATATTTACAACGAAAATTACCTTTCAATGGCGGCCGCGAAGACGGGAATGCGCATGAGTGCCGTGCCCATGCCGGCCCACTGAGACCCCATGCCGCTATATACGAACCATAGGGGACGCTGTATTTCATCATAGTAATTCGCTTCTGTACGAAGGCATCGCGTTCTATTATTGTTGTCAGTATCTAAATAAAGAAGATTATTTACAAAATAAATAATAATAAGTGCATATATTCCTGTCCTGCCTATGGTGTGGGGAACCCGTTGCCAGCTGTGAGGGATCAAAAGGGTTCAAGCCATTGTATTCATGATAGTAAATACTAGTCACAGAATTAAAAAAAGTTGTATCGGATGATTTATAAAGCCTATACAAAAGAAATATATTTTATTTCATTTCATTATACCGTATTGTATTTTAATTGCGTTGAATTATATTCATATATATATGTATGTACTTTTTTATATAACAAAACATCTAAAAAAGCATGCATTCCACTTGAACTTCAATGGTTCCTGTTGCCCATAAAATACATTGCTGATCTTTAAAGCTTTATAAAAAGTGTGACAGAATTTTAGAGGTTGGAACATCCTCATGAAATGAACTGCTTGTGTGGTATAATCGCAGTCACCGAAAAATAACGCTGCACTTTTCCAAAGGGTAATGTCGGCAGTGATTACACTGATAGATAGGAGATGGATGAGTCAACATTAACGCAGTCTTGTCATATTATTCTTACCGTCAATTTTATTGAATTTATACATAAACTTATGAAGCTGAGATTTTATCATTATTATGTATACATTTGTATTAGGTTTTAATAAATAAAATACTATTGTTTACATTATTTGTATTGTTTTAAATACCTAAAATAGCGAATCCTCTTCCCATGTGACCACAAATTCTATCTTCAAAAATATTATGCAACAATGCAATTTCTTCTGGGTCGATTGGGTGAGAACTTAACTCCTTAACTATTTTCTGGACACCTGTTTCCTGCCGCCCCGAAATCGTGACAAGGTACGGTATACTCGACTTGTAACGTTTCGCGTCCTGAACACAAATCCTTTAATTATTACAGTTTAGCTATAACCTCACGCTCTGCACGATACACCTAAAATTGTTAAGAATGCAAAATGTTATTTTAGAAGTGAATTCTCTTACGTGGCAGTTCGATATCGAGAGTACAACTTTAAGGACGCGTCACGTTTAAGCATATTTCGTTACACGTGAGAGAGAAAATATATCTTCAAGGCCACAAACAGCTAAGGTATAACGCGTTCTTTAATTAATGTGTTGCGTGTGTTATGTTGTGGAAAACAGTTTCACTTCTTACACGTGGATTGTTTAATATGCGCAATTTATTCCTAAGATTATCATTTATACTATAAATAAATCACCTTCGCTTTAAACTGTCCCGCCAGAAGGGCATGGGAATAACTCCCGGTGTAAGATATTCCATTAACTGCTGCATAATATGTCTCAAACGGCTCGTGGTCTGAAGCGATTTTTATGCGTCCCTCACATATTGCAGATACATCCTGACGTGGAGAATCACTGTGCAAATTAGCGGCAATTTTTCTTGAATAATAACCTAATAATACCTATAATAATAACATACTGTTAAAACCTAAAACAATAGTCAAAATAGAGGTGCTCCTTACACTTTATGTATATAATTTTTCGTTAAGATTGGTTGATCTGCTATTAAATGACTTGTCGGAAGGCAGAGCCGACTCAGAAGAACCGCACGCTAACGCAGGATCATTCTGTCGGACTGCGGATATAGTGGGAGTCTGATTGACACTGGAGGGAATGTCTCGAATGCCCCACTTAACAGTGCGAAGGGCTATCCTAATTTTATGACAAGATGATGATAGCCACCCTCAGTTTACGTCTGGACGAACAGGGTGACTTCGAATCATGTTTTCTCCGCCCTGTTCTGAGAGGTAGCCGAAGATTAGTTATATATATGTATATATATCTCCTACGAGTATAAAAACGAGAACGAGTATGTAGGCTGTATGTATTTGAAACAATCAATTATTTTATTTGACCTGTACGCCATTAGCTTAGTAGTATACCTTTGTAATCGATGAGATTCCACTGGCAGAATCTGTGAATCCGATGTTCGATGTAACGCTTCCCACTAAGAGTGGATTTTTTCTGTTTTTACAAAAAATTTCGTCAATTGTCTCCAACTCGGTTTTGTCGACATCAGGAGTACCTGTAAAATATGACGTGTGGACACAGCTACGTTGATAAAAAAATCACCGATCGTCAGTACCTAATTGTGCGTTTTGATATAGAGGTACCATCGCTACATCTATTTCTCGCGTAAAGCAATTCAAACCAATTTAAAATCCAGCGGAAAAGTGAGGTTTTTGCTGTACTTATATGTATATGAGGCGAGAAGCCGTTTTAGTCGTCAGGAATCTTCATGCATATGCATGCATAAAAAAAGAGGAAAAATATTCACCCGACCCAAATCCTTCCACATAATCAACGTCATTAGGAGAAATGCTTGTTTGTTGGTAAAAGCGTCGTAGGAAATCTGTAAAACATCTTGCATCACACTTAAAACCCTGTTTATTCTCGGAAAACTTGGAATATTTAGCGTCCATGGAAATGAATTCATATTTAACTTGAACTACATCAGCATATACCCTAGAACAATTCGATAATCTTAAACAGATCCGAACTCCACAGCCAGATATAGTAAATGATTGAGTTTAATCTAAACATATAATAAATTAGCAAATTTATTTGCAAAAATAAGTTTGAGGCAGTGAAAAATAAGTGAAGTCTGGGTGTTTTTGGCCGTGTTGTGTGTATGATTATAGATGGAGATTTGAATCTGTGTCCAACCACTCAGCAACCGTCGGATTTTCTGAAATCTGAGTATATACGTAAGGATGAACATCAGGAAAATATTAATTCGTTTTTTTATAATTTTAATATTTTAACTTTTCTGCATTAAAATGTAAATGTTTCAATCAAAAGCATAACAGTCTTCCAAGTGGCCATGAAATTAAAGAAAATAATACTAAATAGTTTGACCATACAGGTGCCACCGACCTTATAATACGCGCCGAAGTAATAAAATATGTTTAATAGAATAAGACGATCTTTTCTTAGAGAGGTGTGGTTTCCAGACACAAGTAAAATAGAGAAGACTGACTATCTTAGTCCTAACGACAACGCATCTCACTTGTGACACACACACACACCTAGTGACCTCAACTCCACTCTTGTTTGAAATTCGGTGTAGTAGTCCTTTAGCTACACTAATTTTAAAGGTGGGAGAACTATAGTTCGACCGGGGAAGTACCATCGGCGCCCTCATAATCCGCCATAAAGCATTACATTTATTTCAGTCTTAGTCCATCAGGAATAGCAACGTATCTGCGTTCGAGTTCAGATATGATTTCGGTCGTTTTTGAGGTTGTATGTCTATAGGCTGTGACTACTTAACATTAGATGGGTTGCATGCTCGTTTGCTACTCTTCTCACATAAAAAAACTTTATTAATACTAATATATAATACTAATTTAATTACTGCGCAGAACTCCTGATGTTTCAGATCGTGCGCTACTCTTAAAAGTAATAAAAGAAACAACAATATACCTGCGAGCCATTGAAGCTTTTTGAAGAAACAGTACGTTAATTGCATCTGATAGACCGCATCCTGCAGCATTAGTGTCGTAGGACCTCGTCTTTCCGTCTTTGCTTACCTTTACGGTCCTTGGTAACAAATGTATGAAATTAGTGATTATTTTAAAAAATAATGTTCAACCCTTGTTTCATTATCAATCTATCGTAACCTCTTTTTAAATGCCAAACTATTTGTATCATAATAAAATTAATAAAAATGTTCCAGTATGGTGCCTTATATTTTGATAAATAAAGTTGTAGATGGATCTAAATATACGTGTAAGTCAATATCTACACCAACGCTAATATCTACTCGAACACTAATGTGTAACTTAGATTTTTTATACTAATGATAAACAAATTATCTATATATATAAATTAAACTTCAGTGGATTAATCTGAATTAATGCCTTTGTTAAATGTTACTTGCTGGATGTAGCTGTCCAAATTTGTGGCATCCAAACAGTCCGAGGATTGCAAATCCCCCAGCCACCCCATAAAACCCTAATGCAGGGATGAGCAACCTTTTTAATCAATGGGCCAATGTTTTTTTTTGGCGGACCGCACATCGATTAATTATTATTATTAAAAAAACATAGTTGAGTAGCGCGGCGCAACGCGCTTGAGGCTTATAGACACATCTGTGTTGTACGGAAAAATCTGTATGAATTACGGGCGAACAAGAATGCTGTTTACGTTGGCACTACAAGACTGGGGGCGAACATTACTTCTATATATTCGTAGATGATACAAACATGCTAGAAAAAAACAAAATTTCGGTGAATTGTGGACGCTCCTTGAGTCTAGAGAAATAAGCTCCAGCTTAGTGCCGTCTCCCGCAACGCCGACCCGATCTAATATACAAATGAGCGCCGCGGTCAACGTGTAAACGAGTCATCGACAAGTAACTCGTTCCAAATAATATTTAGTATGCACTACCGTTTTATTACAATTAATGTTATAACAATGTATTAATGGAAGAAAGTCGATAAAAAAATCAATTTAGAAATGATTGGTGGGCCGCATAAACATGTTTAACGGGTCGCGTTGCTCATTCTTGCTCTAACGCATAAGTTCGCTTAAACTTCAGGATAACATGTTTTTTAAGGTTAAGTTAACTCTGTATCATATGCATGTAGCAGCAGGTGCTGCTTCCATGCACTTCCATGCATCCCACGCCTGTTTCGACCATGGAAGCGTCATAAATCTGTTGTATTCTGATTTGAAAAATCATCGATTATATCAACTCCGTAAATGACATTTACCGCTTAATAACATCCGTTTACTACTCTCATAAAATATATTTTTACGTGAAAAACTACAATATTTTCTGATACCTGGCAAAACCGATAGTTGTCTGCGGGTGAAGGTACAAGTTCATAGCTCCCACGATTGCCGCTTCACACTCCCCGCGGAGTATAGCTTCGTAAGCTTGCTGGAGAGCAATAAACGACCCACAGCTGGCTGCATCCGTGCACATAGAAGGTCCTTTGGTATTCAACCAATACGAGATCCGATTTGCGAACATTGACATAGAACACCTGTTGAAATTAAGTAAGTAATGATATTTAACTCTTAACATAGAAAATTCAAGAGGGAAGATACTACCACCACGTTTATAGCGTAAACCAATTTTGCCGTTCCGGTAGAAGGTGTTGCCCGTTCAAACATTTACAAATGAGGCGAGCATCTTAGTTCTTCGGTATTCTGACTTCAGGCGGGATTTTTGCTTTATAACGTACATTTATATTTAAAATATTCATGAGCTACACCCCTTATGGGTGCGCTGGATACTAGTTTGCTGCTTGCATGCTATCAAAATTAATATCGCTGTATAGAAAGATGGAAATTTATGAAACGGGCAGACATAGTTTATACATAAGTTGATAGAATATTTAAAAACGGTTTTACATTTTAACACTTTCCCTGTTGCGTACAACACTACTGTGTATTATTGGTTTGTGCACACCTGTGTGTATGTACAACTCTGTATGGATTACGGGTGAACACAAGTGCTGTGTTTACGTCGGCGCTACAAGACTGGGGGCGGACATTACGTCCGTGTATTCGTAGATCATCTACGTATCCGCAGATGCAAAAAATACAATATTTAAGTGAAGTTTAAATAAATACACGAGCGTTGATTATTATTAACATGTGACCTACCCAGCTATACTCAAATTAGTGTTCATGTTAGTATCAGTATAAAAAAATTCTTTCTCCGTCTCAGAGTAATTGGTTGCAATGTAAACTCCTATTACTTTACCGGAAAGTCGATCCGGGTTCACACCTGGAACATAACAAGGCCACCTAATAAGGTCAAAGATTTGTTCCCACAGTTTTGGGATACGAATGACTCAAAAAATATTTAAGTGAGTTTATCCAGAAATTTTGTTTACTAGTTTATTATACCTAATTATGTGTTACAGCGTCACGCGAAACTTCCTTCGCTTCGCTAAAATACTCCCTGACCGGTTTTTCCTAACGCGTCAATATAGTATAACTTAAAAGACTAAATATCCATATGCGATTTAAAAAATATACCTAAAAATGAGTATATTTGGAATACACTTTCAAAACGTTGTATAGGGTGTTAATTCACAATGTAATAATATATTAACCGATGCTTGGCCATCGTTATGCCATTTCTACGATAGTAATAATAGTTTTTCTCATACATCTTCTATGTACATACACCGATCAGTTTCTATATTGTAAAATATATACATAGAAGATATATTGCTCATATACTAATATAACTAATTACATGTTTTTGTAATAAACACACCTTAGTTACATTCTGAGCGAAGTTCAGATGCCCTAATTAAACGATCTTGTCAATTTGACGGTAGACTTTTTGGCTTGGGTTTTTCAACTCTTTTACTTCAAAACATGTCTTTTTTCGTAAGGATTGAATGAATCTTTTCAAAAGATTACTAAATCCACACGCAAATTGCATCAGGTCATCCCCGTGTTGGGACGAGACCCGTGCCTAACATAGGTCCATAAAAAGGGTTACGAAATGGTTAAGCTCTAAGCGTCCTTACCAGCATCGAATATAGCTTGATACGCATGCTCTAAAACCTTTCTAGACATTGCATCCATCACATTTCCAAGACGATGGTTAACTCTGAAGAATTGAGCATCGAAGAGTTTGAGCTCCGCCACTTTGCCAGTACACTTTGATGATTCAGGATGCTGATATTCCCAACGAGAGTTTTCTGATGTCACTGGATTTATCTGTTACGAGATTTGGGAGAAAGTGTAAGAGTGATGAGTGTGCTTTGCTGAGTTATGACTTAGCAACGAGTTAATATTATATAACATTGGTTCTAAAGGTGGTAGAGCCGTTAGAGCTCGCCTGGGGCGGCACCACCGCCACCCTCATAACCCGCCGTAAAAGTAAACCAACATGTTCTTCATGTATTGTGTGTTGGTTGGGGAGGTGTGGTTACCAGATATACATTATTGGAGGCGACCATCTTAGTCCTCAAGAGTAGGACGTGGACGTAGGACGTGGTCGTCCATGGGCTGCAGTGACCATTTAACATCAGGTGGCCTGTGTGCTCTTTTCTTACTCTTTCACAATAAAAAAAGGCATTTTGAAAATTTCAAGATCTCAAAGCCACGCGGGACATGCCTTTTATATCTTGAAGTGAATCAACCACCGTCACATGATTCCACTTTATGACAGCCATATTATATGTTGTTAAGTTTTGGTGTGAAGGGTGGTTAGATAGGCGTAAAAACACAAAGCGTCCTATTTTAGTCCTTTGGAGTTCTTAGTTACATATCTGTCACTGACGTAGGTCAGCGGCCACTTAGGACACTTGACCATAGACATACAACAGAAAAACAACCACCAGAGAATAACATTCGTTGAACTAACAGGTGTAGTGTATTCGGTTTGGTTTTTATGCTACCCCTATCTGAATATAGGTGGATGTTACTTTTGTAATAAATGTCATACTAATTTGTATTCCTCTATTGTTATTCAATTGTACCTAATGACCTTTTTAATTATGTTCAATTGTCTATTAATTGTATTCGTGCGTAAAAGCAACTTGGTATTTATTGGATTATTTAATCCTATCCATGTTTTCCATTATCAATTGGCTCAAAGATCATCATAATACTTTTGTTAAAACATTCACTCTGAGTAACCAGAGATTATCGACAAATAATTTTAAAATGTCAGATTGACTGAGCATTTATTCCAAAATTACATAATATAACATTCCAAAACACAGTGAAAATTAAATTGTAGAATAAGATTGTGAATTATATTATAAAATTAAAGTGATCCTTATTCAAAAGTATTGAAATAAAAATATTATATTAAATATTCAAGTAAAATTAAATCAACGACTGTCGAATTTCATCACTGGTCGTACACTAGAAGATTAAAAGTGATTTTTTTATAAGGGAATGTTTTATTTTTCTAAAACGAGAGCGTAATTTATAATACAGGGCTTAGCGAAGCGTTATACAGTAGAATCCCGAGAAAAGTGTGGAATTTTAAAGAAGTGTAGATAGGGATTTAACATACAAGGCTCGACGAAAAAAATCCTAACGAGATACACTACTTTTCATCAATCAAAAATCTATGAGATAAAATAGTAAGAATTGTTCGTGAAAATATTTATGTAAAATATTTTTTTTATTTCCAGGATACGAGGACATCTACCGGGCCCGCAAGTATAACGTATAAAAAAATATTTTAATAAAAAATAATTAAAGTGAATGTATTTATGACCAAAATAAATGTAAAATAATGAAAAAATAAAATGAATAATTTAATCTATACTAAAAAGTCTGAAATAATATTCACGTTCAATATTCGTTGATGACCTGTATGTAACTAAAAGTTATTAAATAACAAATGTGAGTGTTTTAAATAGATGGAATGAAATTTACCTTATTATATAAAATATGGGACAATTCCTGGACATTATTCGCATCCGGGTAAGCGCCCGACATGCCGGATATGACGACTCTATTAGGATTAACGACGTTTGACGTCATTTTTGCGATGACAATTTCCTGAGGATATTCGAACTTGTAAATGGTAATTACTCGGAGACAGCAGGCTATGTGGATTCCGAAGATTCCTTGCAAAAAAATACAACTGATCCTCAATAGATAGAATCGGATGTACAGAATTGACCGTAGAATTTTGATTTGAGATGTACCATCGAGGCCTCCATCCATCCAACCATAATACAATTGTGTAAAACAATTCTTGTGGCTCGGTCAGAGAGATATGCTTTCCAGTTATATTTATGACGAGAAAACCGTCTTAGTCGACCGAATTACCTCCCCACCCACAAATTATCTCAGGAAGCTGGATAAGCTACAGATACCACATAAGTTTTTTTATATTTAAGCTGCAATTTTCAATTACTGATCATTCCTTTTCATTTATACAGCCTTTGATGATTTCTGCTGAGCCCAAAGGTTGACTGGTAGAGAATGCTTTTAGCATTAAATCCGCCTTTTGTATCATACTTTTGTATTATGGCCAGAACTGATTCTTTGAGCGAAATAGCTGCCAGCCCCCCACACTTAACATGATAGAATATATCTAGTCCAAAGTGGTATAATTGGCACAGTTTCGTACATGTAACGTGATGTGGTACTTGTCTTACAGTAAAAATCTATGCACAATGATGTATGCAAGAATTAAGTCCAAATAACAGTAATTTATCCGTTATCGTCTTCAAGTAGGACTTTTGTTCTATATAGACTTGGTTACAGATGTTTACGAACCAACTATAATTAACTTTCGGTAGACGGACTGTAGGCTCGCTTAATGGTTCAATTTCACCGAAAAAGAATTATTATTAAAAGTATTCTATGTACTTACCACTTCCGACCAATCAAGTCTGTGTAAAATTATTGAACTCAAAATAAAAAACCTTCGTACAGGTTCAATAATAAAAGCACTACTAATAACAATGTAACCTGTCAACTATTATTTATACATTCTTCAAATAATTTGTACCTTTGGTTGCGTTAATGCATTAATTTCCAATACATCATGAATAATTATTACTATGATGCATTTTGCACAATAAAAGAAATTTACAGTAACAACATTTACTATATGAATTATTCATAGTTAATAATGAAGGTATGATTTTACATATTATTTTTACATACATAGCGTTGAGGAGGCCAGATTCTGGAGCCTGATTTTATAATAAATAATTTCAATCACAATTGTTCCTGACATTTGGTATTCTTAGGTCTTTTTTGTGCTGGCACATGGGGATACGCACTGCCTCCAAAATACATTTTAATAACATCGAAAAACTGCGATAGAAACTGAAAAAAAATGTATGAAAAAAGAAGAAAAATAAAAACTAATTTAGTTCTATTTTTTCCTCAAAACAGTGGCAAGGTGGGGAGGGGGTACAAAAAATTATGGACTTATAACCTTCGAGAATTATCGTGCATAAGAAATGAAGAAATGACAAAAAAGTCTGGGTATTCTTGTAAATATTATAAAATTTATTGACATGCCTATGGCTTTTTATTACTATAATACAAAATTATTTGGTATTCTGCATTAGAATCATTTGTTTTTTCCCAACAAGCATTCCCGACATCTGTTGTTATGTGGTCACTGTAAGTCATGGACATCAACGTCCAACTTCAAATAGGGCTGATCTCTTGTCTAAAGTCACTACTATGACTGCATTGCTTGCAAGTGTAACCGCACTGCAACCAAAATACAAGAGGTGTTTTATTGCGGATTACGAGAGTAGCGGAGGTACCAGCAAGGTCGAAGTATAGATATACAAGCTATATTATTATTATAATTATCTTTAGCTATAGAATTACGATAGCTGATGATGGGGTTTTCTTCATTATCTGTTAACTGCATCCATTGTCTTTAAATGAAGTTTTACTAAGAAAGTGTTATGGTACATCCACACATAGGCGGCGGCACGGCCGGCGGCTAACCCGGCGGCTCTGCCGCCGGCACGCGCATCTTTACCTGCGGCACGCATGGCTTTTGGTTGCCGCCGGCAACCAAAAGCCGGTTTATGTCGTCCGTTCTTAAATCTTCAAGTATAAGGGACACAATAGGACTATTTCGCAGACTTGGTCTGACCCAATATCTTCGTTTCATTTTGCGGTTCTTTTTATGAATAATAACGTACAACACAACTGCGATACACGCAGCTATATTATAGTCCAGCATCTTTCAATCCTGTACACTACTCACTTCGACGATGGTCACATCACTACTGTAAAAATTGCAACCGCATCTGCAGGCCGCCGGTAAATCCGGCGGCAAATTCAACGGCAAAGCAGTCTGTAAGCCGGCGGCATACTCGGCGGCATAAGCCGGCGGCATATGTGGATACGCCATTATAGTGTCATTGACTGATTACTCTTTTGATAGAATTGGCTCGAGCCACAAACGTACTTATTACGATAATTATATAATTGTAAATATTCTCTCTCGAGAGAGAAAGTAAAATCGCTCGTGCTGAGCCGCCATTTGAATTTATTGTGACATTATTTATTGTATTTTAACCAAATATCTTTTTCCATTCAATTATGTCAATGTCAGGGTATGCACTACCTGCAACATATATACAAATGTACAATATTTGATATAACTGTCAACGCTGGACCGTAGTATTAAAACGAGGATTTAATTAGGAACCCAAACGTTACCAAGAATCCGAGATAAGTAAAGATACCAGCTTTGGACTGAACCCAGATACGTGAAACGTTGAAGTCCATCACTCTGCAGGCAGAGTAGTCCATAGGCAGTCATAAACAATGCACAATATGCATGATAGCGTTTAATAATTATATTTTTTTTCATTGTATTTAAATGACACCAAAAAGGTTAAGTTAATAATACAGGAGAAAAGTGTATAATAATTTGTTATGCCGCATAATTATTGTCGGTATTTTACAAACTAGTTGATACTCGCGACGTCGACTGCATTGTTTATTATGTTAATACCACACCGCTGAACCCCTTCTCTGCGGTATAAATCACACATTGTTGAACGCGTGGTGCTTCTAAAAGTTATAGCTTCCTAAAAAAATGATAGTACAGAAAGATATCGTGATAATGTTTTTAAATACGGACCAAATTTGATCGCAATCTGACATTTTATTTCTATAATAACAACATACGAGATACGGTATTTGTCTGTAAAACAACTTGTTCACCTACAAATGGTCTATCTCTTTTTCGTTAAAAACTATGCAGGTTAGAGTTACACCCACGAAAGAAAAGTACATAGTAGATAACTTTATAATAGTAAAGTCAGAAAAATATTTCTAACGAGACAATTGAATAAACGTGTCAATAGGAATGGCGTATATTATTGCAAGTCCTTCTTGGCTTTTACACGAGGAAGGTTGCTGCCCATCTTCAAGATAATATGCGTGAGGACATAATTTATTTAAATGAAAAACTCGTGCGATTGTTGAAGGAGCAATAGCCATTGCGCAAAGTATACGTCGCTGTTATTGGAATCTGAATACTTGTTAATGATGATAGGGGAATGCTTGTTATTGATGATAGGGTCAAAAGCAGGAGAACTATAGTTCGACCGGGGAGGTACTACCGCTGCCCTTACAATCCGCCGTAAAGTATTACTTGTGTTTCAGTTGGACAGGTGTGGTAGCCAGCTACACTTTGCAGCGAGGCGACTATCTTAGTCCTCAGGAGTAGCAATGCATCTACGTTCGAGCTCAGATAGGATGTCAGTCGTATTTGTGGTCGTACGTGGATGTCTATGGGCTTGGCTTCTTACCATCAAAAAAAAATAACGATACTAGTTGGTCAATTTTGACAATTGAAATAACAAAAATTCCTACAGAGCCATTTTTCGGTAAAGACCTTAAGTTTACCATTAAAAATAATGTGTCAAAAGTCCCCATCGATCCCATGTGTGCTGAAACACTTATTCGGGGTCTAAGGTCAAAATTTTAGGTGTTTTGAATTTTTCTCTATTTATCTTTCTAAGTTTTATCGAAAAAGTACCTCAGACCAAAGTTGTAGATCTCAAAATTCTTTATAAAAATGGTTTTTATGATTTTTTTTCTAAGACCTACTATTTCCCAGGTATTGCGCTTGTAAAAATCACGTTCTACATGATATGCACACATTTCCACATCATCTTCGAGGTAGTATACTCGACGCGTTCTCTTTAATGTGGATTCCTCGGTATTCCTATTCCACGAACCTTTATCACTTTAGTTTCAGGGTCAATACTATTTAATAGTATGAAGATTATTGATATTGGTTATTGAGTTCAACTGTCGTTGTCATTGACCGGATTACATCTTTGTAGAAATATGTTTTTGAGTTAGATAAAATTCTAAATTTAAAATACGCAAAATGCTACATTCCTATTGATACGTTGTGTATATTTAAAGAAAAATATTGCCAACGTTTTATTTATCATCCATTGAATTGAAACTACTGTATTTAAATTTATGTAAATAATGAATATAATTATGTAAGTGTGTTGACCGTCCTACTACCAAATTCACGTTCACGTATTCCTTCAATATACGCACGCAATACTTTGCGTTAAGTAACGACTTTATGGCATTGAATATAAATATAATCCAATAATTAGTTAGGATCGGTTCCTCTTTTCATTTTAGTATAATTAATTTGAATAAAAAGAAAATTTTTATAAATTTTCTTTTGTACTTTAACACCTAACGATTAAAAGAAATGTGAATAATCCGATCGCTTATTATTATCATGGCCGACACATTACCATCTAAAAATTATTTGGATCAGGATCCGCCATAAGGACAGCTTATGGGTTAACAGATTTGTATTTTTTTTTAGAATATCTCTGTATATAATAAAACAAAGTAAACGCGTTGCCCATCGAGACTGTCTGTCTGTTCTTGATAAAATCAAAAAATATTGGACGGATTTTCTCACAGTTTTCAACAACCGGTAGAGGGAAGGTTTTGGTGCATAATAAGTTTTTTTTGTTATTTGAACGTGAAAATTAATAGGCAAATTCAATATAGTAATTCAGTCGTCGTTCGAAATTATATTTCTAATTGTTACATTTTGCAACTAGATAATGACCGAATGCATGTATGAATGATACATATGGTGTAATAACACAAGTAACCAAAAAACTTGTACATGCCAACTAAAGAATTGTTTTTATAAGTAGCTAATAAGGTATTTTTTCATTGATACTGTCTGATATATTTTGCAAATTGTGAATCCTCTTTACGCAGAACATTTGGGGGCTCAATAGCGTGCTTACGACCGCACGGCCCTACCAGCCGGCCCGCGTTCCCACCTTACGTCATGTTCATTCAACTACAGTAAATAAATAAATAAAATGTCTGTTTTTTTTTTTCTTTCACTTCTAGTACTTCGCGAAACGTCATAGTTTAATTATTATGTTATAATATTAATAACATTAAATGAAAGAAATAAGGAAAAATTAATAGGAGTTCGAAATTTTTGATAACATAAACGATACTCGAGTAAGTCTCTTAGGGAGGTGGAGTGTGCTCCAGAATTATCCCAGTGAGTGACCCATGCCCAAAAGTGTAACATAAGCAGAAAGTATTTATCATAAAGAGCGCAAATAGTAGTGATAAAAATATAACAAATAGCGCAAATAGCAGATTGTAATATTTGTATGACGCAAAGTACCACTAACTGCGGCCGGATAATGGATAGCTTCTTACGTTGCAATAATTATAATTTCAAATTGTTACATTAATTTCTTATTTAGCATTTAAGACGGTTTTTTTGACATAAAATATCTGTAAAAAAATATTTTGTAGATCAGAGTGGATAATTCTTTGAAGTGAAAATTCTTAGAAAGTTATTTGATATTACAATAAAGTAAGTTTTTTTTAGATTTCATGATTGAGCATTATATTTATGTATATACAATAATATTATGATAATAATATTTATATTATAATTGTAATATTTATAAACCAATAAATTCCTTGCGTTCATTGTTTAAAAAGTTGTATATTCAATTAATTGCAATTAATTGTGCTAATTATTTCTTAATTAAGAAAAATTCATTACTTGGGTAATATATAAAATTTCGTTATTTTAGGTAAAGAAAAACTATAGAAAATATGTAAGAACTAGTAATAAGTCCCTGTGGCTCAATGTCAAAATAGCGCTGTGGAAAATGGGGTAAAGTCCTGCCTGTCGTTAGAACTGTTCTAAAGCAGTCTTTCGAGAACGCGTATAATAAGAGAGGGAGCACGGATACGGACCAGTGTTCAAGGAGGCGGAGAAGCTCCCATGGGATGTGTTCAATTGGGTGTCGTGCTAAAGAACACCAGTTGCGTTTGATTCGAGATCTCAGTGTTCTCTACAAACACATGTTCTCTACAAACCACAGAAGAGTTTTTACTGGGTAGAAATTTCATATCATCCGCAATCGATTCCCTGATTCCAAATACCGGTGAAAGGTTTTCTTTACGAGGTAAAAGTGTATATAAGTAATAAGCAGGTATTACAATGAAATTTGTTTGTCCAAAGTAAAACAAGTAAATTGATCTAATGGCTACTTTATTGTATATGTAAAATAAATCATGAAATTCTAGTCACCTTTTGGCCTTTATATAGTAGCCGCATTATTGTCGATACGTTTATTTTAGGTACCTAATTTTTCAATGTATCCAAATACTTTAGAATGAATTAAGTTTCGATGTATATTTTCTAAATGAATGTAGACGATTCGTATATATTTATTACAAGAAAAATCATTTGCAAACAAATAATTAAAATAATATTGACTACGTAAATCTATGTAGCGTCAACAGATCGGGGGCAAGGTTATTGGCGCTCGCGTTCATATCGATTGTAGGTATGTAATATTTGACGTCATAATCATATACTACAGGGTAGGTAGTCAATGATATTTTCGGGAAATTGAATTACAATTAAATGTTATAAATATGGAGTATCTACTTAAATCAATTTAGTCGTGTAAAATCATCAAACCTTAATAGCATTACTTGAGGTAAGCTCTTTTACCATTCTTCTTAGATAATGAAATAAATTAAGCCCATACTGAAGACTGACACGCTCAAGAAGTGCGGATGGGTTCACTTCACATGCCTTGAGATCTTGTTGTCACAAAGGTTTCATGGTATTGTTTTTGATGTCATCAAAAATCGCCAACATCGATGTCGGGGCGTCGGACGCCTGGCGCGCTGTCCAACTCCGGACATCCTGGCGTAACGACAACCGATGACTCGTCTTGGGTGCCGCAAGCTGGTCCCCACCGCCAGAGCGGGTATCGCCGCGGGCAGTTTGGTTTTATATAGAGGTGTCCTTCCTGACTGCCAAGGGCCCCCGGCCGGGTTCGCTGGCGGTGGACCAGGTACGCCCACCCGCGACGCTCAAGTTGCTATTCCTCCGGCTGTCGGCGACGCAGCCGGAAGAACAGCCACCCGTTTTCTTTATGAATTGAGGTAAATAAAGCATTGTCCCGTCTTGAATAAACGACTAATGGTCTAGTTATGTGTTAGAATTTATTTTCCTTTATTTAAAGCGAATTTTGAATTGCAGATAGCGCCAATTTATAACATTAATATGGCGACTATACAGCGAGAAGTTCACGCTGAGATGAACGGTGACTCGTCTCCAAGTTCTGAGGACAGGGTTGTAGTGTCCGGAATGTCGGGGTTGTACCCGGGGGCGTATAATGTCAAGGAACTAGCGGACATATTGTATAGCAAGGTACGTTATTAACAGCTAGATGTATAGAAATTATATTTCAAAATCATACACACATTACATTTTGTAAAGTAATTGATTGTTGTTTAAAGGTGGTAGAGCCGTTAGAGCTCGCCCGGGGCGGCACCACCGCCACCCTCATAACTCGCCGTAAAGCAACAT
>DWON01002850.1:0-19460 GCA_018251015.1 Phocides pigmalion okeechobee
GTACAGCCCTTAATGAGCCCGCTATCCCCCCTCCAACCCCGCCATTCCGCGGACTTAAAAACGCACCCTCGTAGATTAGTTTATTCCTTGAATTAAATTCAGTAACGGTTGTAAGAGTTATAGTATGTATACTAGTAGGCTTGTTGACACAACAACAAGCGAACATTAGTTGTTCTGTACTACAACAGCAAACAATGTTGTTGAAAATGCAGGTGAGTACTAAACTGTTTTATAAACTGTATTATCGTAGACATGGTCTTGTTTTGCCAATGATCCACCACTAAAAAGTACTAGACCAGTAAAAGTTTCTTCTTTTATCCTTGATCCCCTGAAGCCATTTCAGAATTCTCCGTCAATCTACCAGACAATAATGCCTGCAATTCTGTGTATATTCTTTCAAGCATTACCAACCTTGGTTTAGTGTACTGAAAGTAAGAAACAAATATCTATTAAAATGATGTATGCAAAAATTAAAGGAACATTGTTTACAACAATCATTATATATATCAATAGTTTGAAGTATAAAAGATTTTCAATTTTATAGTCCAAGTATTGTAAAGTAAAGTTTTCAGTATTATACACAAGTACCATAAATATTTTTAGAGTTTTTTGATGATTTGCATACATACCTTAAATAAAGGTATTAGTTTGATATTTTCATTTTCTGTATTCGATTGGTTAGTTTTAACTAGTACAGTCAGATAGTACAGCACTCGATTCTGAAAACAATATGATTTATTTTTATTAGACAAAGCCAAAGCAGTATTGCCAATGAACACCAATAATAACATTATTTTAAATATCTTCCAAAATTGTTTCTGTATGAACCTACATACATTAGAATCTATAGGGTTATAAAAATTTAAAAGTGACGAAATACTTGCATAGTCAATTAATGATTTACTTTTACTATACACTAAAGGCTTCTATATGTTGACCAAGTAATAAACGAGCTTTCTTTATGTTGACCAAGTAATAACAAACAAACAACAATAGATATAAGAAATTAGGTGCAATAATATTAGATCTAATCTAAAGATGGGAGAACTATAGTTCGGCCAGGGAGGTACCACCGCCACCCTCATAATCTGCCGTAAAGCGTTACTTGTGTTTCGGTTGGAGAGGTGCGGTTGCCAGTTATACTTTGAAGCAAGGCAACCATCTTAATCCTCAGGAGTAGCAACATATCTACGTTCGACCTCAGATAGGATTTTGGTTGTTTGTGGTTGTACATGGTTGGAGGAGACGAGTCCTAGAGTAGAGACCACGTCTCGGTAAGCATAGTGAAGTATGACATCCAACCTGTTGGTCTGACGACATTCATAGGATCACCGGTAGAAACTGGATGAGGAAAGCAGAGGACCATACATGGCACGCTCTAGGGGAGGCCTATGTTGAGCAATGAACAGTTATAGACTGACAACATTGTGATTGAACATGGATGTCTATGGACTGCAACAAATTACAATCTAGTGGTTTCTATGCGCATTTGCTACTCTTTTCATATATAAAAAAGGTGGTCACTGGAGCACATGGATATTCATATTCAAACTCAAAGGATTGAAGTTGTGCTCAAACTTATATGCGGATGTATAGCTTCTCTTGAGAACTGAGATGGTGACCTCCGTTGTTAGCATAGTTGATAATCACAACCAACATATTAAAAAGATACTTACTAGTTTAATAACTTCATTTATTATAACATCATCTATACTTGGCCATGGTATGAAATGATCTTCTTTTCCAATTACATACTTAACTGATAACTGTATACCCACTGTTGGAATCACTAGGATACTTTCTGAAATAAAACACTTATACTTAGAAAAATCACATTTGCTTAGATATTGATCCCCACAACTTTGTTGTATAAAATATGCTTAATATTAAGACAGGTGGTAGAAGAATGGTTTTACCAGGGAGGTATAACTGCAGCTTTTATAATCTGCAGCAAAAAATCTCTACAGATTTAATTTAAGAGGTACTGCTGGCAGCTACACTTACACGCAAATCCTCCGGAGACTACATGCTCATTTGATACTCTTTTCACATAAAAAACAATATATTTCTCTAATTATTATCAATTTGTTAGAAAAACTAACCTGATTGGACACTATGAGTAACCCAAAAGAAAATTATAAATGCCAAAACAATCAATATAATCAGTGTTGTCCTTAAACTTATTCTCACAAAAGACAGTGCTAATATATTAAATAATATTGCTAAAACTAACGACTGAACTGGCCATGTCTTCTTTTTTACATTACTTTTATACGAAACTGTCGCTAGCAATGACTTTGGTGAACTATTCCGTGACTCCAACTGCAAAGATAGGTTAACGCCATTAACATTTTCATAGTCCATTACTCTGTCGTCACTCGACATTTTTATTTAAATAGTAAACTTTATCTTTCTGAGTGAAACAAAATATTTCGTCAAAACAAAAAATACTATGAATGTATGGGTTAACGTAACATAGACATATGACATAAAATCTGTCAACTGTCATTCTGACTATGATTTATGATCTTCTGATTCCCTTTGATGTCATAATTTTACAAATACATTTTGTTTTTTTTTGTAACGAAATAATAATACCAAAAAGCATATGTAATCTAATTAAACAAATAATTATTACATTTTTATAGAAACTATTTTAAGCCAGAAACAATTTTTACGGGTTGTTGGCAAGATGCCGTTGCCACCTCTATTTTAAATGAGCTGATCATTTGAACCCCAATGCTGAAGTGCCGTGACTTCTATGACCAACTCTTGATGGAACAATAAGTTTATGGATGGATATAATGAAGTTTGTTAAGGATGAATTGTATGCTTATTTGCTATTTTAATTTCTTAGAAAATAATTATTACTTCCACATAATATAAAAGTTCTTCTTATTCTATATATACCTGCCTAGTTTAATAATTACGTTTCCACTATATCAGAATTGGCTGAAACTGCATTTTAGTAAACATCAATACCGGTAGGTCACAGCCTTGAGAATAAACATGAAAAATAATGTTAGGTAATAGTAACTATAGCAACGAATAGTGTAAATAAAGATTTTCATAATATCAAGGTATTGTACTTTTCTTTAGTTCCAACTTCTGCGACAGTGTTCTGCAGCAACTCAGTACATTAAGGATTTTGTGGTGATGGTCATAAGTATTACATTACAAAGATACTGAATTTAAGTCTAAATGGATAATTTCGATAGTAATGCATGGGTTTTTGACTCACTCGTCGGCTTTTTACATGGACCGATCTGGAATGTGCCCCTGCAAACATTTATTGAAGAAAAATCGCTGCGTAAGTAATAGCAACAAACTAAGTTGATTTACATTTATACACGTAGTTAAAAAAATCGCATATAATTTCAGCTTTCGAACCCAGCGACGATGGAGAAGTTTTGGACAGGCCCGAGTACAAAAAAATCCACAACGAATATCGAAATTTGGTATATATTATAAATAATTATTTAAAATATCCTTGCAATTAAACTAGCACCACTAACCAGATTAATAACAAATTAGTTACCTGCTTACCATGCCATAAAAGTAAATATCTTTACTTACCTGTATATCTTTCTGTCTGATTATGTTCTGGTAGTTTATTTTATGATGTTTAATTGTAACAAACGTTTTAATTATATGTAATAATTGTTGTTTAAAAGTGTGCATGAAAGCATACTTTAATGTTTTTTTTTAAAAGAGCTAGTACATAAACACTCATAATCAGTAAAAAAAGGTACATAAGAGCTTATATAAATGTATTTTCAGGTGGACGTAATGCTTGGTTCCTTCATGGATGATATCGGCATAACCGCGGATCAGTTTGAAGCAGCATGTCGACTGTCAGCTGGAGATCTGGCTGGCTTGCCTTCATACTTCCACAAACGCTTGTTCGAACAGATCTGGGCTGCTAACGACTATGAAATGTTTGTCAAAATGATGACGCACAAGAATGTGGAACTTCAGTTACAGGTGAAAATCTTAAACACGATTCCTAATCCCTTTCATTTAAATAGATAGAACTACTATAGTTCGTCTTAGAAGGACTGGAGAGGCGCGGTTGCCAAATATACTTAGAAGCGAGGCGACCATCTTCGTCCACAGAAGTAGCAACTTATTTACGTACATAGGAATTGAATCTTCTTTAATGTATTTGGATGTCCGTGGACATGTCTATAGGTGGGCAGCAGAAACTACTTAACACAAATTACTTAACATTAGTCACAAAGAAAACATGGCTTGAATTTATTTCTCAAGTAATGCTAATTGATGACATAGAACATCAACAAACGTCAGTCCGTCTGCTATAAAGGATATGAAATTTGTTTGTTTAAAAAGGTTGTTCAGTATTTGTAATAAAAGTGGCCAATAGGCATCCTGAACGATAAAATGTTTAAGGATTTAAGTACCATCGAGTAGTATTATTATATTTTTTACAGAATAAAATTGTTCGCGTGTTTCTGTATTTATTTAATGGTACGAGACACGAAATATTATACGATAAACTAGAAATACACGGGTTTAAATTAACATGTGCTACAATGCACGCTAGGGTTTTAGTAGTTTTAAAATTACTATTGTTTCTTTAACAATTCTATAATAAATTAATATTGATTGTAGGCTTTAGAACTGATCGAGCAGCGTTACGGTACAATGCCCAGTTTATTCTCTGTGAAACAAGAAGATTTGGACACTTCTAATAGCGACGAGAGCATCGATTGGCCGGACAATGACGACGTTATGACTGAAATAAAGAAGTAAATATACCAATATCATTTTTGATACTTTTGAAATAATAGGTCAAGTATCAATTTGCCTTAAATAAAAGGGAGAGGTAATTTAAGTTGTCACAGTGTGAATATCGACGATAACCGTCATAAATTACATGATGTATAATTTTTGTTATTAATTATATACATGTATACTATTTGGCGGTGATGTGTTAGATTATTTTTTTACACACAATGTACACTATAAACTAAGAAAATAAACACATTACAAGTAAAAAAGTATGTTAAGTAACAGTGAGGGCGGGAACATAAATGATGTTACATGCGATATTTTTATGTTGGTGTGTGGAAGTAGGTCGTAACAATATTACATGATCAATTGTATTACAAGAGGTGCAAACATTTTCAGATTGCAATTACAAGAGTATGACGACAAGGATGAAATAATCACCGTGGCGCCTGAAGAGGTGGTCGCTGAAAAGCAAACACTTCTTTCGAAATTACATACTTTCGAAATGAAGGACGAAAATGAGAAGTTCAAACCGGCATCAGTGGAGTTAAAAAATAATATACAATCAAAGCCCACTCCGCAAAAAATCGAAGTATAGTTTCAAACCTATTAACAAATACATACTTATTATATTTTCTACAATATTTTCCTTATAAATATGTATGATTGGATGTGTAGACCAAAAATAAATTTACGTAAAATTTAAATTTTACTCCTACAGATTATGAAACAAAACTCTGTCTTTACGCTATACTTTAGCATTATATCTTCGTAAACAATTTTGTTACGTAAACACCCAATAAAATTTCACATTATTATGTATAATTACCTCGATCTAATCCCAGTACGCGTACTACCATGTCGTTTGTCATATCAAATCCTATAAGCAATTGAGAATGCCTTGGTTTTCTCCATGTTATACCGAAAGTCTCTGTAATGACATGATAATAGCGACATAAACAGACCCGAGATTGAACGGGTTGTATCGTTTATCATAACTTGGTGTATCAAGATTACGAATCACGATCACAGATATGATGATTTGATGGGGAAAATCATACGTATTTGGAACTGGTTGAACATGCACAGAACAGAAACCCAAATAGCCAGAATATCTATTTGTGTAGGGGCGGCTCATATAACGCATCTAGCCACCATAACGCGTCACTTTCTTTCATATTTGAATTCAGATACCTATTATTATAAATTTGTACTTTATTTACACAATTGTACCTTCAGGTCAGTGAAGAAGAAGTACGCGCTCGACAGGAATATTTGAAACAACAGCGTGACAAACTTCTGGCATTGAAAAAACAAGTGCGTGAGAGGAAACTGGATGCTGTTGAAAATGTCGACGAATCCAAAGGTATAAACTTTTGATTGACCTCTGAATTGTAACAAATTAACGGATTTGTAATGAAGGTGAATCCATAAATCACGCAAACGATTGCTCCTCCCATTGGGGAGGACCGCACAATTCGCCCGCTGGCTCTTCATGACCACAATGAATCATCAAAAAATCATCATTCCCATAACTAGGAAAGGGTTTCTTCTAGCAAATTGAGCTAAACCCAAAACCCACCACACTGTGAAAACGTGGAATAGTTAACTTTTTCTCACGACCTATTCTTACATCGTGGAAATAAAACTTAAAAAGAAACAGGCATGCGTGCTGTGAGTTGGAACCTTGGACTCTATTGCGAGACGCTAGAATCTCACCACTAGACTATCATTACTTAGAAATAGCAAAAGATACCAACGAGTAAGTTTGAAAGTCTTAGTTTTATAAAATTTAAAGGTGGTAGAGCCGTTAGAGCTCGCCCGGGGCGGTACCATCGCTATCCTCATAACCCGCCGTAAAACAACATTAACTTCATGTATTGTGTTTCGGTTGGGGACGTGTGGTTGCCGGATACACATTATTGGAGGCGACCATCTTAGTCCTCAAGAGTGGAAACGCATCCGCATCCTTAAATAGAACTTCTGTTCTATTTGAGATTGTACGTGGTTGCCCATGGGCTGCAGTGACCACTTAATATCAGATGGCCTGCATGTCCGTTTCTTACTCTTTCACAATAAAAAAAAATATGATATATTATTACCTACTTCCTGCTCTGTATGCCACCAGTCTTCCGCTAATCAGACTACATATTTGTTTTTCATTTTACAAACAAAAATCTTTGACATTTATACAGATGGCGAAACCTCGAACCACGCTTTGTCTCGACCACGCTCGGCTAGAGTAGCCCACGCTGTACTCAACGGAACTGCTCCGTCGCCGCCTTCAGATGCCATGCAATTACGTCGAGCACTCGCTTCTAAACTTAAGACTGAAGTAGTCGAAACTAGTCATTAACTTGAACATTGCGTTTGCAAAAATACGTGTGATATTACCATTGATAAACAAGCAGGGAGCTACGTATCACTGGGGGCGCCACTAGCGCATTATAAATGAGAAACAAGAACATGTCAGATTTTGACACTTGACAGATACTTGCTATGCTATCAAACGCTATCAAATTTCGAACCCGCCTTGTTCAGTATTGTAGTAATAAATCTTCGCAATATTAATTATATTGATATTAATATCCTTATACTGTTCGGCACACAAATCTTTGTTATTAATGATAATTTACTTCGAATAAATATTTTAATTCTGATAACTATTTTTGATATTTGTGTAAAGCCTTTGGTAACAGCTTTATTGCCAATTGTTGACATCACTACTGGACGCAAGATTTCGCAACATTTTTCACTTGTTTAACCAATTTGACTGTAGTCAAAAGTAGCACCTTAAAAGTATTGATAGTCAATTGTACAGATTAATTATTTTTTATTATTAAGAACGTGGAAATCCTTAGCTATCAGACAACTTACCTTTTGTTCCGTGGACATTATCGGGAATGTATTTTTTATTATTAAGAATTATGTCTCATAAGGATAAACAAATTGTTATATACCTTACCATATAATTTTGATAGTAAACGAATAACTCGATAATAGTAATGTGGTGATAGAAATAAATCAAAAACATTTATATCGTATTACCTTATATTTATATTGCTTACTTAACTAGTGACATAATAATAGCATTATAGTAAGCTTATTTATTTTACACAACTTGCCAATAGGTAAATCTATTTTAATTTTAATCTGTGTATAAATTAGTTTATGATGGTCATCCACCTAGACAGATAAAAAATAGTCATTATTACAGTCTACCTTCATCTAGAACTTCGTATTTTAGGGGAAGATTATTTCAAGGAATATAAGAATCATGTAATCTAATTGACAGCTATATACTATTATGTACGTACGTGGATGATGGCAGATTAAAAAATAAAGTTATTACATAAAACATTATATATTTACAATTATCTGACAAATTCATTCCACGTATGTAATAATTTAATTTCGTCTCGCATTTACTGTGCACAATTACACTTGTGTATGCCTATTAGGGTTATTGAAATAAATTGTTTGAATATACCATATTGATACTTGAATAGGGAATAAAACAAAGGCATTGTTTTCAACAAAAAGTATTGTAAAAATGCGTCCAAAAACTTTTTAATTACTCGTATTAAGCAAATTGAAAAAAGGAAGCCAATAAATTGATCGTTTCTAAATAATCATTGTAAAAATTATATAGTTTAGTCGTATGACATGTAAAAAGAAATTAAAGTTATATTAAAATCATATAATAATGAATCCCCATTCAAATACTATGGATAAGTATGTGTGACCATCAAGAAAACAATTGTAAATTTTTCCGTCTATTGCTACAGAGATCAATAATTGTTTTGTCCAATAGGTATATAAAATTGATATGTATTCCTAGGGCAGATACAGGTATTAAAAATAAATTACGACTTTTAACCATTGAGTGTTCACATGAAGTTGCCAAATAAAAATCACAAACATATCACGTAACAGATAAAATAAATACACGCTGTATATCGATGATCATAAAAACACGCACGTTTATATATATGTATTTTTTTTCATATATGCTCTCTTTGGAAATTACGAAATAACAGTTATCTGTACAGAATAATTTGTGAATGACGCTCGCACGTCTATAAATAAATCACAATAAGATTTCATTTTTACACATACACAACATAAAATTTGTTAAACTAAAGGACGAAGTAACAGAATTATAATAAAATGGTAAGAAAGTATGAATTATATGCCATTCGTCATTCCATCAATCAATGATCACAGTCTATTGCAATACATACCCCACTGGAGCAACTTTTCTTTTTTTATTTCAATACAGAAAACCAAGGAACTTCATAATAGAAATATGGAAATTGCGCATGCGAATTACTACACACCTACAACAATATCGCATAAAATGTACCCAAACATTTTATATGCAAAACATAGTCATAAGTACTATAATTAAAAATATATTAAGATCGTAAAAATGTTTTCTTGTATTAATTACGTATGAAATAAATTTCTTGAATAACGGTAAATTTAAGCAACTCTTGGATTGTACGATATATGTTAATAGAAGCCGATAGAGCTCATATTTTTGAAGTTAATGTATTTTAGTCGACTTGGTAGAACAGCTAATGATAATTATTTAATTCATAACAACCACAACGCGAAGTAGTGTTTTAATTTTGAAGGGGTACGAAGACCTTGGCAAAGTTTTCAGACGCCATGTTTTTTTTAAAGTGATGAAAAAATAAACTGATATATTCTCCTTTTCCTCGATTGTCTGGTGGCACGTAATATGACATAACATGTTTGTATATCAGTCGTCTATCCATGTTAATAGGTTTGATTGGACACTGTTTGCTTGAGAAAAATAATCAACATAGCAATTAGGAATAATTAGTGTCTGAAGGAAGTCGAACTTCGTGCGGTTTCGGCCTAAGAACAAAAAGTTTAGGCCAAAGCCCAAGGTTTCTAGAATGTGCGGAACAAATTAACAAGTAAACATATAGAATAAATGAACGCTGTAATAATTTTTATATGTTATTATTTTGAACAACTTGCAAGGTAATTTTAATAAACTTTGAAAGTTATTTACAGTCAACATAAACATTAAAGTGTGTGTTTTACATCATTTTTAGCCAATCTGGAATTGAATATTTTAGGATTTTAAACATTACGCTGCGGCTTCGCCTTCGGCTTTGACCAAAAGTTGTACCGACAGCCGATTAATCGGTTTTCATTTAACTAGAACACTATAACAGTGCCAGCCTTAGAAAAATCTCCGTACCCCTATACAGGATGCAGCGCATTATATTGACCAGTCGCATAGCTTCACAAGAAACCAAGTGTTATTAAAAAAATAACACAATACAATGATGTCAGAAAATTACAAAACTTCTTTTTACTTTTGAAGGATTCAGCAGTAACATCATTTGTGAGAGTTTATAAATAAAAACTTCTAACATTTTTTTTTAGTTTCATGAACTTTTATTTACACATGTCAGATGCAACTCTCGGATTTCAAGACTAAAAGCATGGTTGGCGCGCGTTTATGGTCAATCGTAAACTTTTCTTCTTTCTACAATTTTCGATCCATAAACAAAAAATTGCAAATCATGAACAACAGAAAATACAATGGTGCATAACCTATACATGTATGAACGCATTAATCGAAAATACGCAAAATGACATTCACTATTGTGACTTAATTTGGATCAATTTATATTTTTTAATTAACCTGCTCATTACAAAAATCTACTAAAACATTAATTAACTCAAGTCACACTAATCATTCTGCAATTTTTCCGTTTTACTGGACTTTTTCATCGGTGATAAAATTTTATTATGCGCAAAATTTAGTTTGCTCCAAAAATAATCGTAGTTTGGATATACCTTTACCGATAGTTGTGAACTTACGAGTATAGCCTGCATTATGGTATTCCGAGTTGTAAATTATTAACGACAAATTTTCGATCCCTTCGCAAATTACGGGATACGATGAAAACGTATATCCTATAAAATTTCGCATTTATATTAATAGTTATTTCATTTACATCACACGTATTATCCATATTTAATTAACGATACTTTACAAAACATTTTAAACTTATTTTCAAGATGTGTGTACACAAAATAATACAAATAAATTAAGAGAGATATTTTTGTTTCATAAATCTTAATCATTAACGTGTGATTTTACTTCGAACGCTTAACATCGAATTTAGTCCTTCCTAAATATCAAACCTTACTGTTTCGGACATAAATTTTAAATACTAATTTTATTATACAAATTCACACTTCAAAAACTCATTACGGTACATCTTAAAACAATAGCATTCGTATCAAAGTACAAAATTCGCGTTTTCATCTTTTAAAGTATATCTATTATTTCGATTTATATTTTATGGTTCAAAATAGCTTGGAAAGCTATAAATATAACATATACACATTATTTTTCAACTGTTAGAGCGGGCACTCATTTGTATCCTAGTCTGCGGGTAGGTTTATCTTAATAATCCGAGTTTTAAGTATACCGTGCCGTACACACTACGGGGCACGTCGAAATGTTTGCCATTTTTTAACATAACAAAAAATCGCAGACTCTCAACTAATGTACACCCGCCCCGAGCAGGCCCGCCGCAAGGGCTTGTTCAAAGCATGAACGTAAGCGGGCGGCACGTTCAAAAACGGTAAATCGAGCGATCACGTAGTCATTGTTTAATCGAGATACAACAGGCTTTAAAAATTATTTTTATATTAATATACTTGTAGTTTTTATTAAACTGGAGGGAAGTATCGCTATTTCCCGTGAGCTTTCAAACAGCTAACGGCGGGCCTGACTCTCAGCCTTGCAGTGTGAGACTAAAGTTAAATGCAAATGTTTATTCATACATTACACGTAAATACTAAAAATGTACGGTAAGTTTGGACCACGTTTTGACTCTCATCGTATATTGTGAGCTGTTGAAACAAACCAGCGTGAAACAAGGATTGCTATCTTATTTATTATTATGTCATTAATATATTACATAAATATCAAATAAGGTTATATACAAATTAAAAACGATATTTCTAGAGGATGTACAGTGTGTCCAGTGTGGGTTTTCATTAAGGTACATTACAGATAGTAAGGAAAGTTTTTTATTTTTCAAAAAAACTATTTATATAATATAAATAAAGTAGGGTCTATCGTGAACTTTCAAAATATAAAATTACCTTAATTTTCATGTTAAATTTTGCTTCTAAATAAAGGATTCTTTTTCTACTAAATAAAGGATTGTAATATGAGTATCTATAGATCAACAAGATTGTTAATGTTACTATTTCACAAGGATTTAATCATAATTAAAATTTAGTGAACTGTACTCACTATAAAATACAATTCAACACTAAACACACTGTTAGAATACTCGTAAGCTTAATGAGTTTTTATCATCATTAAACAAAACTATACTGTATTGCTTATTTCACAAAAGAGACTGCAATAAGTTAAAAAATTGAGAAAATACGATTTAACATTCCATTTTTACATTACACATTTTGTTCTATTTCAAATATGATCATATTTTTTTAATAATATAGGTCTTCGAAAGGACCTTAATTAAGGCAATGGAGCCGAGGAGCTCCATCAGAAGAAAACAAGAGAAAGAGCTGTAAACAACTGTAAATAACAACATTCAGATTGTGTTTTAAGTACTTGTGTTTTTATGTGTATTCAGCGCAAAGGGAATCCAAACGCGGATCTAAGAGTTCAGAAACCGGTATTTTACTTACTATAATCTTAAATTTAAGAATCTTAAGAAGAAATTTATGGGCCGGTATATTCGCAATACGCATTTAGTAAGTACGGTCTCACTCCGAGAGGCAGTATATGGCTACCAATGGAGTAGTCGTGGATTTATTGATGATGAAACCTCTTTATTAATAGGAAGTGTCAAGATTTTTTTTTATTATTATTATTATGAAAGAGTAAGAAACGGGCATGCAGGCCACCTGATGTTAAGTGGTCACTGCAACCCATGGACGACCACGTAAAATCTCAAATAGAACAGAAGTTTTATTTAAGGATGGATGCGGATGCGTTCCTACTCTTGAGGACTAAGATGGTCGCCTCCAATAATGTGTATCCGGCAACTGCTTTGATTACTTTTACAGCTCAATTCCTATATTTTTCAGCCACCATCAAAATTGCAAATTTTTAAAAGTGAGATACATGAGTCAAATGGAAAGTAACAATAATTTGGAAATTCAAACAAGCAAGTTATCACAAATGAAAAGCTTAATCGCATTGTCAATTTCTAACAGCATTACCAAAAAGCTTATGAGTATTCTTAAAATTTATAGTATAATAAAATAAAATGGTTCTTAATCAGATACATTTATCACATACACATTACTATTCCAGTATAAAAAAAAATACAAATAAAATGTACGAAAGAAAATATTTGTGTTGCATGAACTGAAACATAAATTAAAAAATATATTAAATCAACGACAATCTACTTCCACGCTTTATCCTACGCTCATTTCCCGTATAATTTATTCATAGACAACGAATGATTATATATTATAATTAATCGAGAATATTCCGGCATAATAATTGGGATCCCAAGTATTTAATATATAAGAATAAAACAAACTACATACACAATCTTAATAAAATAATATTAAATAGTAAGTATCAAAATTAATTTTCTGTGTGGGATCCAAACTAATATGCATAGGCTATAGAAGGAGGATCTGTTTATTGTTATCTCAGGGCATTTGTAGACGACGGTTAATTGTGTTGCAGTCGTGACATAAAAATCTGCTGGTCGTATCAATGGTATAATGCTAACAATTTTAACTAAAAGAAAATTGAATATATTTCAATTTAATTAAAGCTAAACTCCGATCCAAAATTTAATTCCCTATTTACCCTCCCCTTTATCAATTTATTTATCTACCCTCAGAGGCGATACTTGCTTTAAATTTAAATAAGATCAAACACCAAAGTATTTTTAAAATAGTTAACGACGGACTTATGCAGTAAGAAACAAAAAAAAAACTTTCAAAACTTTGTTCTTATTTGAAATCCGTTAAATATCAAAAATATTATTTATAATAATGTAGACACTGCAGGCCATTGCCTGTAATATTCATATTTAGACCTATGATATTTTTTCTTAAAAGTCGATTGTGGATATTTTTCTAATGAAAATTAAATTGAAATAGATTTGTTATACCACACTCTGCAACAGCACAAACACTAGTGCCGTAAAAAATACTGATCTTGGTTTTAGAGACCAATTTGTCAAATTACATGACACATTTGCAATGATATTAGTTGCCCTTACAGCTTTTATAGACACTGCACACTATAAACATGGTTGTATACAAAAGCCCTTTACCGGTTGAATTTTACAGAGACATTACTAGATGATTTCACTGTCTGGTAATAATACTTTGCAACAGTAAGTATAAATCAATCAACTATTGAAAAGGCGAAGTTGCAAACATATTCATTAGACTGATGTTTTCGTTCTCAAGAATGCGTTTAGATTTTTTTGGTTATAAATAGGCAAATAACTTATGAATCATAAGTATAAAAAATACTGAATATGTATAACAAGAGCATGCTGCATTTTGATGTTACATTACGGTGAAAGATCGAATTTTAAATGATATTTGTAACCTTTTTTTGATAAAGCAGGTCAAAAAAATTTTTTTTACTAAGACTAAGAAGACTTAATCACGAATGGTGTGTTATTTGATTCATAATTTATTTGCTTTGAGTGAATAGTGGAAATCAAGTAATAATTCTGTGCATGCATAATATTTACATATCAAACAGACGCCTCTCAGAAGTCCAACAAAATGATTTGTACATTGCAATGTGCAAATGAACAAACAACAATAATGAAGGTAAGCAATGTTTAAATTATGAGACCCATGCACACAGAACATAAGGATAAATTTAAATATATTTGTGATCAAGTTACAAACATCGATATACTACAACACTGCACTATGCGGCAATTCCACAGCGAACTTTATGATTTAAGAAATCTAAAGAAAGATTGGTCATCGGGTTTCATAACAAACTTATCAGATTTTCATAAATACACACATTTTATACATATTCATTGCGCATCCATGGTGTTCCTCCAATCTATTTATTCATATTATTTGATAGACATTTATATCCCGCTCATATTTTCTTTGTACTTTTGTGATTACAATCCTTCAAAAAACGTAACCTAACCGTTAAAATTATTTCACATTATACACTCCATAAACCAATATTTGTTCTACATTCTGGTACCATCTGATGTAATTAATTACACTACTAGTATGAACAACCTTCATACTTTACCTAACCACAAAGTTCGACACTTGAGTGTCAGTTTCTATTTACATAAAAATGGACATAAATCAGCTAGTACTTGTCTGCCTAGCAGCTTTTAACTAATTATTAATAAATTGTAGTACATAACCCGAAAGTGTTAGCCGAACATAGTAAATGCACATTGTGGAATAGTAGTGTGTGATGCATACAATTCGATGAACACAATCGGGTAGTGCCTATAAATTTATATTAATATTTCAATTTTCTCAAGATAGGTACAAAACTAAGGTAGTTTGTAAAGAAAACGGTACACTTGCCCTTCTTTAGTATATTTTGTTACTTAAAGAATGTATTACTTAGTTAGTGTTTGTATTACTGTGTTGTGCGCTTAATGATAGTTGGATAGTTGACCTTTTAATGGAGTTATATTACCAGTGTGCTTGAGAAAGGTTGATAATTATGTAATTTTTTTATACTAAGAATAACTAATTTTATTGTAAATATTAATGCAAAATCTTGAAAATTTTATAGTATAATATTCACATTTGCATTAATTATTAATCCCATTTTAATAAAACTCAACCAAATATGTTCAGCGACTATAAAGGCTTGATAAACGGTTAAATCAAGACAATCACTGATTATTTATTGGTCCAATCATGATAAAATTCATAAGATTTGTTATCTAACCTTTACACACGGTACTGAAACGCGGCTCGAAAACTCAAATCCAAGATCACAAACAACCATCATTACAAAGACGCAACGCCACCGTAACAGCAGCCGAGTCCACTGCAGTCCTCCTGGTGGCAAGCACCCGCAGCGGAGGGTATAAGTCGATAGATAACTTGTAGGGTATCCTTACGGCATTCTGTGCACAGACGGTGCGAGACGAGGTTATATTCCTTGAAAGAGTGCGCGGAGCTATGCGAGGCGCGGCCGCTTGGCGTCGCGCTCGTCGCCGGCCGCCGCGCCGCCCGCCACGCCCTCCTCCTCCTCGTCCGAGTCGCCGTCGTAGTCCACTAGACCCTGAGACGACAACACACGTCACTCAATACTAGTTTTCTATATTCATATTCATATAATGACACTGTAAGCTGTTGATCCATTATTTTTAATCGAAAATCTTATTACCCAGATTTCATCTAGTTTTTAAAGAATTTGATTTTACTTTGCAACATTTAAACTGAGGCAACAAATAGTATACAATTTTTATGTTATATCCAGACAGTTGTATTGACATACATTTAACTAAATATTTTGAGGAATATGTAGTGACCAATGACATATTGATTAAACTAAATAATTCATTTGCCAATACAAAAAATACCCCATAAATATTTATATATTTTATTTACATGAATTAACTACATTAGTATATAAGTTTTACACAGACATTAATTAAATTAAATATATTTGGAACATAATAATGTTATAAAAATTATTATAACAATGTTACACATATACTTCCACTATAATCTGTTAAAATAAAGTCTACACAAATACACACAAAGGTTCCATGCGCTTGCCTTAAAAGCTCTGACATTATGCATTAGTGAACAAGATTATATGTATAATATAATTAAGAAAGTATAGGACATATTAACACTATTGAGTGTATATAAAATGTTTATTTGGGAACTTCATCTTATTAGTTCAATGATGATAAATATCAACTCTGTGGAAATTCATAATGATTATAACTTTATTATTTC
This sequence comes from Phocides pigmalion okeechobee, assembly GCA_018251015.1. Classification (NCBI taxonomy): domain Eukaryota; kingdom Metazoa; phylum Arthropoda; class Insecta; order Lepidoptera; family Hesperiidae; genus Phocides; species Phocides pigmalion. Next base: position 16,747 of record DWON01002850.1, read on the forward strand.
TCTTCAGAAAATACAAAAAAAAGATGGATAATCAATTTATCTTACCATAAAAATTAGGTTAATAGGCAATAAATTGTTTATGATGCATAAGACATTAATGACAACATACATACAGTAAATTTTGACAAATCACAACATGATAGCATAACTAAATTAATTCCCAAAAATTTGCATGCAATACCTATCTCACATAAATTTTAAAATAATCCCCAAATATGCCATTATTTAATAGTTCCCAAGCCAGAGAGTAGTAACATGCTTACTCCATTTAAGAAAGAATGTCTATAAAATAATATTTATAAAATGGGTATAACTACTTGTGTTATGCAATTAATATTATTATTTAATTAATAACACCTAGCGGTCGAATCAATCGCCTTTCTAAATAATGAATGAATTGTTCAATGGTTTTGGTTCATAATATAATTGATTATAGCCCTTTACAATTTTGAATTTCTTTTCTTGTACTTTCTTTGTCAAAACGTGCATTTCTAAAACTTTAAATGGAGTCAGCATTTAACCCTTCAAAGGAGTGACATGCACAAAATATATTATGTTTATAGCATTAACAAAATTACCTTTACAAATTTGATGAGAGAAATCAATAACGAAATATAAATATAACTGTAAAGACTTTCTTCATGTTGATTTTTAGCTAAGAAAATATTATTTTGCGACAAAACTATGAAGACTATACACATGTAATTTGTCATGGAGCATAGTAATATCAGCACACTGCCCACATCATCATATGAAGCGCAAGACTGATCGGTACCGTTTTAAAAAGAAATGATGAAAAACGTCGTGATATCGGATGCTTGAACAATTTTTTTCGATACACTCATCAAGGTATGTAAAGATAATTTTTAACACCACATATAAATAACAATAGGTATGGAATATATACAAGACCTCCCCAGCGAAGCAACAGTAGAGTGGAAGCGAGAGGGAACAAAGTTTACCTTATTGAGTAATCTGGGCGTGGATACCTGAACGTCGGTGTGAGCGGGCTTGGCCGCCGCCGCCGTCGTCAGCAGCACGCGGCTCGGCCCGTTCACTGTCTCCGTGTTCGTGCACACTTTCTTCTCTACTATTTTACCTGTTAAAGCATTTAAATACAATAAAATATGCCATATTGTAGCTTTTTTATAATGGAAACCGCAATAGGTGGTAAGGAACATTACATCATGTTGTATAAAGCAAAGATGTACTTACATACGAGGTAACTTAGTCATGACGTCACTCATCAGTTAGGAGCAACAATGCATCTATGTATGAACTCAAAATGGGATCTCGGTCTTGTTTAAGGTTGTATGTAGACATTCAAGGACTACAGCAATTACCTAACGTCAAGTGTCCTACATACTCGTTTGCTCAGATAAAAAAAAATATATTTTGTAACACTAGTTTAAAGGTGGGAGAACTATAATTCGATCGGGGAGGTACCACCGCCGTCCTCGTAATCCGCCGTAAAATATTACTTGTGTTTTGGTTGGAGAGGTGCGGTTGCCAGCTATACTTCAAAGCGTGGCGACCATCTTAATTCTCATGAGTAGCAACGCTTCTACGTTCGAGCACAGAGAATTTCGGTCGTTTGTGGTTGTATGTCTATGGGCTGTGACTACTTAACAACAGGTGGTTTGCATGCTCGTTTGCTACTCTTCTCATATAAAAAAAACTCGTTTCACGGTTATGTGAGGCGAAAATTAAATAGTCTTCTCCATCTAAATGATAAACTATGGGTGAGAAATTTTGAAAAAAAAAGTAGCGGAGGTACTAGAAAACTTTTAAATAAAACTATTCTAATTAGATATGCTATGAAGTTTTTAAGGTACAGAATACCGTCGACTACTTTTTCTTTCTGTGAAAGTTTTCAAAGCTGTTTAAATGACTGACCTATAGCGTCGAGTGCGTGGTGTGGGTGAGGATGTGCGTGCGCATGCGGCTGCGCGGCGTCGAGCGGCGCGTCGTCGTCCAGCTCGTCTTCGTCATTGAACCACATCTCCTCCTCGTCGTCCGGCGCGCGCGCTTCCCGCCTGTAGCGCGTGCGCAGCAGTGAAGGCACCACCGCCTCTGCGACCGCCACGCTGCCGCTCACTGCGCACGTCGCATAAATTAAATGTACATCACACTACCATGAAGCTGCGACTTTACTTGGGAAATATAAGCTTAGATTACTGGAAACTTAAATTATAAATCGAATTACTTAAAATGACAAATATCAAAACAATAATTGTATTTGATAAAGTAATAATTTTAAATAAATTTTTACGTTTTCTTAGAAAGGTGTGGCTGCTAAATACTCAATATGGAACAACCATCACATAGGAATGGGTGTTATATTTGATTACAATCTTAGATAAGTTTTAAGTCTTGTTTGAAATTATATGTGGAGGATAATAGTGACCACTTATTGAGTAGCCCTGTTACATACAAAAAATACTTTTCAAATTACATTTGACTGAAACAGAACACTTTACAAGAACAATTTAAGTAAAAGATTTAAGATTAATGTGAAAAATCGAACGTTGGAATGTTGTACTCATCAGAGAAATTCATTCATTTCATAATTTAAATACTGGATTCAAACAATATAAAAGGGGGAGAACAATAGTTCGACCGGAGAGGTACCACCGTCGCCCTCATAATCCGACGTAAAGCATTACTTGTGTTTCGGTTGGAGAGGTGCGGTTGCCGGCTACACTTTGAAGTGA